>VWPW01020774.1:1388475-1452064 GCA_013389825.1 Crypturellus undulatus
CAGACTGTGAATCCGATATCTCCTTCCGCCCCCACCACTACTACAGCTTTCAAACTGCAACATTTTTCCCACAGAGGGTGACAGAGTGCTGGGACAGGCTGCCCAGAGAGGTTGTGGAGTCTCCTTCTCTGGAGATCTTCAAGACCTGCTTGGATGAAGCCCTGTGCCACGTGCTCTAGATGGCTCTGTGTGTGCAGAGGGGTTGGACTAGATGACTTCTAGAGGTCCCTGCCAACTTCACGCATTCTATAATTGTATGATTCTATGACTGTAATCACAGTAATATACTATTACATACTTTCATGCAATAAGTTAGTCAGAAATATCAGAAAGAGGATATCTAATCAAAAAAATGAAAAAAGAAAAAGTTGTTTGCACTGGCTCAAGAACAATCAAACTTAATTTTTCTCTTCAACTATAATGAGAAGGACACTTAAGATGAAAGCTGTGATTTCGGAAATAAAGACCGAGGGTTTTATAAAAGAATTAAGTTCTGGTATAGACATTCAATTTAACAAACTATAAAGTTAAGTTTCTTACGTAAAGATGCTATTAATTCTATGTGAATATACCAATCAATTCACAGTAATACATCGCTAACTGATTTTTAAATTAAAGAATGGCTGACATATATAATCCGAAAATTGTACCTTGGACCTTTTAGACGATCTTCAATAACACATCATATTAAAAAAAAAAAAAAGTTTTCTTTTGTAGAAAATGCTAAAAGAATTAGCAGGCAGCACTGATATTCCTCAGAAAAAGCAAAAAGCAAGATTTACATTAGCACTTTCTATCAAATTGAATTAGTGCTGTATCATGTTAGTGCTACTTTCCACTAATGTATTATGATTGTAATATGATAATCTTTTTATTGTATTAGATAAAATCAAGACTCAATGAGTCTGATGAGATGAGACTTGATTATTCTGATAGAAAACTGCTAAGACAGGCAAAAATCTCATAAAATGTTACATACAGATGCTTTAACTTAATTTTTTTTTCTTGTTTTTATCTGATGTGGAATCCCTATTTAAAAGATTTAAAAGAAAAATAAATTAACATGATAAACTCAGTAAATTCTTTCAACATGGTTTGCACAAATAGATCGTTTTTTTCTAGAAGTGGTCTGGAAGATAATTCTCAAGTTACCAAGTAACTGTTCACCTTTGTTGTTCATAGCCTTCAAGTATTTATATGGTTTTTGACAGGTCAAATTTCTAAAGTCAATGAAAATGTCCTTGTAACATATGGAAGTGATTCAGTTATTTCTGGAATTCCAGATTCTAAGTTCCATCATAAAACCTCAAAAACCTAAGTATCACTTAGATTTTTCCTTCTGACTTCTTTGAGAATGGCAGATACTACTGTAAAGTATTTATTTTTAATTTTCTATGTGACATTATTACTTCAAGGAATATTGAAAAAATCATTTACAAGTTCAAATACTGTGATTTGGAATTATGCTTGGAATCCTGTGCGTTAATTTCTGTGTCATGATTTGTCCCTCCCAAATGTTTAAACTTATGCACAAAGAAACATCTTTACAACTTTACATCTACATCTAAGAACTTCACATTTACATGACTTTTTTCTTATATCTGAATAAATGATCATTTCAAATTTGAAATTTATTGGATGGGAAAAAATTAGACTGCTAGGCTACTGGAATGCTATACTCTGCCTTATCTGCTTCTTAGATGATGAATGATATGATCATTTGAAAATAAGAATTAACACTAGAAAAAAAATCTGATGTTGAAGAAAGAGCTATGGTAAACAGTTTCACATGCCACTAGAGTTCTGTTGGGTAACGTGAGAAATGGAGGGAGAAAAAAAAAAAAAAAAAGAGCTGTGACCAGAAAAGTTTTGTTAAATAAAATAGATACCTTAGGCATGTTCACAATTCTTTTGTTCTTTTCATCCTTTTTTTTTCTTTTTTTAATCAAGTAGCTGAAATCCTACTTGCAAACTTAAAATACCTTTCTGATAATGAATGTGATTCATCTTATCTGAGTTCAGTTCTCACAGTCTGTTTTAGTCATTTAAACTTCTAGAAGTATCAGAGAAGGATAGTCATTCTAGAAAATAATTAATTCTCTTTCAAGACAGATGCTCAGGGCAATTATGATGAATTGCTTTCTGAGCGTACCTGCATCCAGGAGCTGCACAAAAAATGTCTTAAAGTAGATCTGGTCTTGTGTCATTTGTGGGGTGTCACAATATCTGAGGCATCTTCACAGAACTGGCAGACATGGGATGGGACTTATGGCACCCTCACTGATGCCAACTTAGAATATTTTTATAATATTTCATTTGACTGCCGGTTGTGGCTTGAGAAAGATTCAAATCTCCCACAGGTCTTGTATCATCTCTCTCTCCCAAGTAAGTTTTTTTCAATACCATAGAGCTCCTCAGATAGCATTGGATGCTTATTTGTGGGCAATCTAACTGTACACTGAAACTCTAGTAACTGTAATATAATTTTAGAACCTGGCTTATGTATAGTCATCTACACTGTAGACATCAAAAATATTTCATGTTTTCATGGGTGTAGCCTCTCTAACATTTGTTCATACTGCTTTGCTGCCCACTTTATACCTTGCTCACTTTAGCTCTTCTTGGTTTTTCCCATCCAGACTATGACTGAGAACTTCCCTCTAATAGCAATCTTTTATCTCTTAAGTTTTCTGTTTGGCTGTGTTGTACTGAAAATAAAATCTGTTCTAAATCATTGGCTACAACTAAATTATACTGTCTTGGCCAGCTGTGCACATTCTTATTTTTAACCTTCTGCAGAGACTTCACATATCCATCATTTCAAGATTTTTTTACACCCTCTTCTTAACCCTCAGTTTAAAAAGGGAACTATTTCATTGCTATTTTCTTTCAAGGATTCTAGCTAAACAACACAATACCTTTTAAATTCTCACAGACTATCTATAGGAAACAGGGTAATTTGGATTTCTGCTATATGCAATTTGCTCTGCAAAATGCTATAACTATACGCTATGAACTATAGCTACAAAATGCTATAGTTCAGCATTGTTTCTTAATGGAGCAATACCTTCTGCACCATTATACATGCGCACACATACCTCATAAAAGTGTTCTAAATTTTACAACATAAAATTCTACTAAAAAGTTAAGCAAAGGGTAATAAAATAGAAGACCATGTCTTTCATATGTTACTAACGTACTTTCTCTTAGCTGCGTATGTGTTGTGATACTAATAAATCACTCTCAGCAATCTATTTTTTTTTAATTTCATCCTGAAATAAAATAATATACGCTAAACCTTTTTTTTTTTTAACTAGAGTCAGATGTTGGGAAGTCATCAAAGACATTAAGATGGTGATACCAGTTTGCTTGGGTGTGTTGTGCTCTTACGTTAGTCAGGGAAAACTCCACCTCACTGCCCCTGGAAGCAGATAGTATCGTCGGACATACAAGTCATATTTATTATCCTGATTTAAGATGTAGACATCAAATGAGTGGTTATTTGGTTATTTCTGTCTTACATTTTATTTCTGATAAAGTTACTAAAGTACTGCTTGCCTAGATTTTGCTCCTCTAGAGGTCCCCAGTGTCCCCTATAATTAAGTGTGAGGTTCTTTTGTTTCACACATAACTCCCCCTCAACCACCTGTGAAATTCAGCCATCTTTCATCTTCCTATTTGTAACACTTGTCAGCTTTCATGCCATCGTCTGCCACAACCAGAAATTTCTCATGTCACATCCAGTAGTTTTCCATGTCTCATTGAGCCAGCTTCACCTCAGGCCAGGACCTATTCAGCGACCAAGTCATTTGCCTGTAGACCTAACTTAAATACTGCAACAGAAGCATATCTGTGAAGTTTTTTACAGCTTGTTATAGTCTACAGTGCTCGTTAGTGTGAATTATAGGCATTCAGAGAAGTGTCCAAGCGTTTACATAGTGTCTTCAAACCCTGTCTTTTAAGAGTTACCTTTATTTTTAAGTAATAGAAAGTTTAAAGAATGTGGAAGGCTATTATCCTGGAAATATATGAGCTATTTTCATCCATTTTAGACCACTTAATGAATATGGTCCCTCACTGACGTGCAAGGCTGTCACCTGAAAAGACAGTGTTGATGAGGCAGGTCAGTGAAAGCACATCACAATGCCAGCAAGGCACTGGCAAGCTCAACAAGCAAGAGTCTGTTGGTACTTTAACATATATATTTTCAAAGCAGATTGCCAGTACCCTATAAACCAAAGCATCACAACTTCAAATCTGATTTCCTGAATGAATATATTTTTAAAATATTCATACATATATTTGCAAATATGTGCATTTATTTTCATGTAATCAAAATGACTCATCATTCTAATATTGACACAAATATTATAATTAAACAAATTATCATATTTGAACAGCCACTTTAACTTAAATTTCATCCTTCATATTCCTGATTAAACTAATGACATAAACAGATAATACTTTTCTCCCAGCAAACTAAGGCCACAGTTGAAGTCAGTCATGGGTGAGAGTTGCAGGCATTATTTGTTCCCTAATTTGTGTTTATACAGATAGATAATTTGGCTAGAGTACTGTAATTTCCCTATATCTTATACACCCAAATATCGAAAAAATTGAAAAGAAGACCCAGGAATGAACAAAGTGGAAAAGTGAGGAAAGGAGGCATGTGACATGCATATATCTTAAAGCTGATACATAGTTTTACAGTTTACACACACACGTAAAAGGTCTTTGGAGATCACAAGGTTCATCTTAGACTCACTTGTGAATGATGTTTCTGACTGTAGTTATTTGTCAGCTTTCCCGTGGTTTCCTAACCATTTGTTTTCTTTATTTCTTTTTATTTATTCCAAAGCTTCTTCCTTTTTTAAAGGTTTCCCTAATCTAACCCCAAATTTGCAATATTCTCTGAAAAGATATTGGTCATGTAATCTGCCTCGCCTTTTTCAAAAGTAATACTCAAAACATGTTTTGGATGGTATGCTAACTAGGAGGCACTAGAAATAAAATACACCAAACAACAAATGCAAGAAATTATGCAAGATTATTGAAATGTCTATAGAGTAACTAGATGACCATCTTTATATGGTCTCTTCTTTATCGGGAGAAGTACTGCCCCTTACTCTGGCATAAAACATCCTTCTCATTTTAATGAAAACTGTCTCTAAACATAAGATCTTTTGTCTTCAGACTCTATAGTCCCCTTGTGGAGGAGGCATTATAGTCATAACTGTGAGGTATATCGCCCATTCTCTCACTGCAGTGATAATAATTCTGATGAGTGTTTAGCTTTTTACTGTATGAATGTAATAAATAATAGATTAGGCCTTAATAAGATGCCACTATAACACATGCGTAGATATATATATAACACATATATACAATGCTTAGCTTTGGAATTGTATAAACCACAGTATTCCCAGATGAATATAAATATATATTCATACTGAGCACAGATGAATATAAATATATATCAATTTATTCCCTTCATTTCTGAAAAAGGCCTTTCAATATTTTCATATCAGTTTCCACTTATCAGTATGTCATCTCCAGAAAAAAATGTAGAGAATGTTATATTCCAGACAATCTGCTCAAAATGGTAACATTCTTAAGTCTTTCCAAAAAAGATAATCATCAAATTTACCATTATTCAAAGACACCAGTACAATTTGTATCAGACTTGTATACTACCACTCTTAAGCTCCTATTAAGATATGATTAATTCTTTTTCTTACAGCAGAGTCCCTAGCTATTTATGTAGGATATGGCAGATTACAGAAGCTCCTCAAGAATCTTCTTTTTCAAGGGATGAAAACCACATGGGAGCAATTGATTTTGATGTGCTCTGCTTCCCTTTGTTTACAGTTTCCATATTCCTTTACTTTGCTAAACATCTGTGTTTTTCTAGAATCATTGGTCTGTAATCGAAGGAAGCTTTGTTCATCTCTGTTGAAACACTGATGTTGGATCAGAGAAATCATGATCCTCTATGGATCCTTCATGTGATTCAGGACTGGAAGTTAGTGTCCTAACTCCCCTGGATTTTACTGCAATATGTAATTCAATAACAATAATAACTTTACAAATAGCTGTTTTAATTGCTTCTGCTTCCTGAGTGCAACACTAGACTGTTACATATACATATTAAAGAAAAAAAAACAACAGTGATACCATCATTAACACAATTAGTGTCTGAAAAAAAAAAAGAAAAAATAATTAAAAAAGAAACTCCACTGTTTTCTCTAAGGAAGCTGATTTTACTGATATTATAAGTGTATAGGAAGTATTTTTGGGGGCAAGCCTTCTTTGTAGAATTAGTGTCAAGGACAACTATTTCCTTGATACCTGTTTTGTCTAGACAGCTTGACATACCTTTTAAGTGAAATGGAATTATGGAATTATGAAGCATAGAAAATGAACAAACTTCATTGTGTGAGGTATGTTTATTTGCAAAACTATCCAGAAATCTTTTGGATGAAAGCCAACTGTTTTACTGAGATAGATGATTTTTGTTGCTGTTGTATTTTCCAAACAGTGAATTCACAGCGAAAAATAAACTTGTGGATAACTGAAAATATTTATTTTATAAACATACTCTTTCAAATACATGAACATGAAGTGATTCAACATGCACTGATATCTCAATTTGTTTTTCCTTATTTTTTTTAGTTTTGAAGCTCAGAAGTTTACATATTTTTTATAAAAGTAGAAATGTATATACAGTTCAAAACAAAAATAGACAAGAAATGCACTTCTTTCTCCTGATTTGACTCAAAGTAGTTTATCTGAATGCCTGACAAATTCACTTATTCTCTCCTACACACATTTTAATTGCCTCACGATGAATATTTTACTTCTTGTATTTCATTCACTGCCATTTAATTCTGCAAGGGAAAGAAAAAAAAGATCACTTTTAAACTATACTACAGAGGTCATATTATATGAAGGGGTATGAAAATTCAGCTGGAGAAAACATCTCTACATTTCTAGTAGGTTCTGTAACAAGACAGCAAAAAATTCTTTAAACTCTGTTTATGTTCTCTGCTCAGTCATAGACTTCTTTCTGAGAACTAAAATCATTTTCCGGCCCTTTTTCTTGGGGCTTCTTCAGCTACATTATTGTTCTTTGCTATCTCCTGTTTTCTTTAATGTAACCTTTCAATTCTGTTGAAATGACTCAGGGTCAATAGCCATGTAGAATGGAGAATGGTAATTTATGTGTCATAAAAACTCCACTCAACTGCTGTATACCTCTGTTCGATTTGCTCTTGTTAACATAGACATTTCACAATACCTACTGGAACAAGCCACAAGCCAGAGGGTAATGATGCCTGAAGCCAGAGCGGGTGTTCTTTCCCTCGTGCATCTCGGGGCGTCCCCGTCCCGCGCGGGCGCCACCTGGGCCTCTCATACCTCACAGAAGTACCGCCCCATTCACAGGAGCATCACTCACCACGGGATCCGTCATGGCTGCCGCCGGGGGAGGAGCAGCGAACGTGATCCACCACCATCCCGATCAGGTCCAAATCAGGAAAAGGCGATAGGCGGGCCACCCAAAGGTCAGTGTATTCCGGCCTGGAGTGCTGACAAACCACTTGATACAAGTTAAAGTTGACAGCCAACTTTATTCAGTAAGAACAGTAACTTATAAAGGGAAGGTAAAGGGGAGGAAAAAGGGAGGAGCAAGGTACGGGATTGGAAATAGGCTAATCTCGTGACCCCTGTGGTTGGTGGAGCTCTGTAGGTGGACGGTCAGTTGGCCGGAGCAGATTGCTCCGGCCCCCACCTTCGGGAGCTCCAGCCCCCACCTTCGGGCTTCTGGAGTAGTATGTAGTTAAAATATGCTGGCTCTAGGCCCAGGGTCACAGGGGGCTCAGTAGTACCCCCTCCCCCATACATTCATAGCATGTATGATGTTCTTAAAAAGCATCACCTAAACCCAAACTCGCACTCTCCTACAGATGCCCAAGCCAGTTTCCAGCCAGAGTGCCCAAGGCCTTTAAACAAATGCAGATTCATTTTTTCATTGATCTGGATGATCGTATTGTAAACATTAATATTCTACACAGTTTCGTGTCTTGCTGTTTTTCCTAGCAGATTCAAAATCTGCAGGTTTCTTTTCTATAGGCATCTCCTCTAGTTTTCCCTTTAGCTTTTATCTGAAAGTTCCTCAATTAGTTTATAAGTGTTTATAAATTAGTTTTTAAATTAGCTTTTAACCGGCAATACTTTATTTAGTAATCATTCATCCTTAGATATAACAAATTTTTTGCTGTGGTAGGTTGAGTTTTCTTTAACCTAAAAAGGTATTGTATCCTCTCTAAGATATTTTTTATAAACAAAGTATTATTTCTCATTCATTCATCATTATAAACCTTACTTCCAGGTAGCTTGTGTTTTTAATCAGTTTAATTTACTCTATGTAACACTTGACATGAAGTGATTACCTGAAGAGTAATTTATGTTTCTAAATCCATGTGGATGTACTTACATTATTCCAAATAATTCTTCATTTGTATATTTACAAACTAAATGGAATGAAATTTGTTTATGTGTTTAATTGTCAGCAAGCATTTGTTTTTGATAAAATTTACCAATAAAGCTAGATTTTGTAGTAAGGTAGCAATTCATCATATGAGGTGCAGCTGCTTGTTTTTAAACTAAAATAAACTAAAACCCAGCTGCTAGGCATATGTACCAATTAGAAAACATATAAAAATAACATCATAAAACTTTTAATGTTCATAATTTTCTATTTACATGGTCTTATCTTCATAAACCTATTTCCTGATATAAAGCCAAAATATCTGTTGATTCAGACAGAAACAAGCACAGGTCTTCATGCACTCCTAGCATACCTAAGATGCAAAACACAGTGATGGAATCTTCTGTGTGTAGTGATTTATATAGAGATGATTCCTTTGATATTGTAGAGAGTCCGTCAAACATCAATGTCAGGTAAGTTGAGTAGCATTCTCATTTCACCAAATCACAGCAAAAGATTAATATTATAAAGAAGGTGACTCTCAACAATTTATTGTACATCATTCCTATTACATTTCATAATTTTATCCTCGAGATGTGACATTTGATGCAATGTCAAATGCCACAACAAGAAAAAGTATCCTTATAGCAAACCTCAGACTACTCACTGGTGATTTGTTTCATGAAAATTTAGGAAGAGATGAAATTATTTCCTTTTATCCCTTTTTATTAGAAATGCTTATCTCAAGAAAGAGTATTGATCCTATAGACAATACACCATCAAATTGAGTATTCCATTTATTCTGGGGACCTGTATCATCACACTCTATTATACTCAAAATCTTGTTTATGGCAAAGAGGAAGCATATCTTTTATATATATATGATATACATTTTATATATATCTATATATATACACACATGTATAAGAATTTATTGCTAGTATAATTGATATCTTAAGATTCTAATCAAAATTAGTTCAGATGTAATTTTTTTTTTTTAGTATGTAGTTAAAATTATTATATATGCGCTTCTGAGCTTCTACATCTTTCCCTGGCGAGATGATCACTCATTCACCTCTTTGTGGCATGCACTGGTGGTTTCATTCTGTTGATAAGGATGGTGATGGGGGTTGCTAAGACAAACTGTTGGCATCATGTTTGCCAGGAAGAATATGATGTTCAAGTTAATTGTTTCTTCTTCCTCACTCTAGGATCCACTTGAGGTAATTTTTATCTTTTATAGACACTTTTACAGCTTCCTCTTTCTTCATTGGTCTGAAGTTCCAATCTAATATTCCACATTTTATGCTATATATACTTTTACATATGTAAGATACTCTTTGTTCCCCCTAAAAACAGTTGTGACCAGCTCTGTATTTTTTAACTCACTAACAAGTTGCTTAGAGTTATGTCATGATCTACATGCATAACTATATGTTATGCATATAGTTATTTCAGTGTCAGCCTGGTCCCCGTGACTTCTCATCCAACACCTGCACTCCTCTACACCGCATCCTGTGTCTCCACTTCTCAAAGCCTCTGCTATTGCCCTGGACCTGGGGTTCTCTACACTATGTTGTTGTGTTAGAGTCATAGATATCTCATTCTACATAGGACGACTGCTTGTTACTGTTGTCTATATCAAACTATGGCTGTATCAAATACAACAGAGATAACGCAAATTAGTCATACTACCTGGTGAGTTAGAGAAATTGTTTTCAAACAAGCAGCAGGCAGGGCGAGAAAAGTTGGGTAAAGCAAGCCTGGTAAGCATCCGTCCTGAAGCATAACAAATTCAGTACAAAGCTTACGGCCTGTTACCAGCAAGAGCAATGGCTACACATGCCAAATATCATTTGACCATTGACATAGCAACAGTCTTGAGTATGAAAGCAGATGAGTTCCTGAAAAAATCATTTTGTAATCATTTTTTTTTCTGCTAAACATTTAAAACCCTAATAAATTTAAATTTAAAGCACTTTATTTCTTAATACCAAAACAGCAAAGGCATTGAAGGGATAATCTTTGTCAGTTTATTTGCCTTGTAAGAGATGATCTTCATTTTGGATATGTCTTTTATTTTAATATGTATCTTCTTCTGCTATTTTATTGATCTTTGTCAATAAAACTTTTGTTAGGTTAACATGGTTGGCCTCTCTCTTCTTTTTGCATAGCAGAACATCAACATAATATTAATTGTAGTCCAAAAAAATTCCCTGAAATGTGTGATCATCAGTCTACTTTGTTTACTGTTCTTTACCTGTCTGCTCTTATACTTGCCTAGGTGCCCACATCACTTTTACTATGTAAAATTAATTAGACTCAATGGACGTCAGATTCATTGACCTTTTTTTTTTGAAGAAATGACCTATTGTAATAGATGAATATCTGAAGTAATCACTACTTATAATCAGTATGATTTACCCATTCCTCAGATTCTACTCTGTGGTATTAGTCACTGAATAGAACATGTGTCCATGCGTCTTAACTCCTAGTGTACTAAAATTGGAAACCATAAATGTTAATATTCAAAAATTAAATCTGTTGTAAAATAGGAACAGTTCTTTTAGTCATCTATTCATAAAGTGGAAGCAATGTCATATGGGAACTCGGGATACACCAATGAGCTAATTCTCCCTAGCATATCACATTTCTAACCATTCTTTTTAACCAGGAATGTATCTATGATTCTATCGTGTTAACTTGAATGTGTGCTTAGCTTTATAAACATTTCTTACAAAACGAAGTACTTGGCTGTACTATTACTTACAAACAAATTACTCTGTATACTGTCTAAATAATTCATCTCTCTATCTTTGCATGATACAGCTGAAGGCACTTTTATTTCTCATTAATAGGCAAACATACCTTCAAATATAATCATACAGAGTAAGATATTTGACATGATAATTCTATTCCTGTTCTTACAGTGTTCTTTTTTTAATTAAAAAAGACAAAACAACTCCCACAAAACCACAAAAGCTAGACAAAATTATTTCCTACTTGTTTGTTATTCAGTCCAGACCTTGATACAGATCTTGACAGTTTAGTAGCATAGATCTTTTTCATTGGAACTTTGTGAGACCCTGCTGGTTGTATCATCCTCCACGTGATAATCACACATATTAGAAGAAGGGACTTCCATTTCTACCTTATGGATAACATAGTATTTTGTGAAAGAAGAGTAAAATAATCTAAATAAATTAAAAAGAAAACAAAACAATACAAGCCTTATTTTTCCCTACCTAGTTTCAAAATAAATGTTCAGAAAATGCAAGATTTTTAAATATATGAGAAGCTTGCTAAAATGGTGGCAATAAAAACAAGATATAAGCACAAATAATTTTCACGTATATATTTAACCGCTAAATAATAAGGAGATACTTAAGGGAAAATATCTGCATGATCTGCTACATATCCAATGGAGAATAATTATCATCCTTAGGATTTGTTGTAAATTTCAGATGAGATGAGTTGCCCTTTGAAAGTCTTTCTGTTGTTCACTATTGGCATTACATAAAATCTTCTATAGAAATTTTTCTAATTCTGGGACTAAAGTGGCAAGTCAAGGCCTAAAAATTAACAAAGAAACAAACAAACTTTTTTTTGGTCTTCATTTTAGTCTTTTTATGAAGAACAATACTCAGATCAAGAGATGAACACAATACAGTCAGAAGATCAAAATACAATGCAGTAAGTATCTTTGATATAATGTTTATATAAGTTTTTCTTATATTTTGAAGAAATAGGATAGTAGTACTATGAATACACTGAAGTCTGGAAATGACAAAAGGTGCATGATCCCAAATATGAGGTTATTGTAGAGTAAATCTTCAACCTTTTCAGCTGTGTAGTAAAAAAAAGTAAATCTAGGTTATACTTATTAAAAAATTGAAAATTAATTCCACCTCTTATAGTACTTACGGTATTAAATATTTATAGATTTGGAATATATAACCTATATGCTGCCTGTGGACAGGGCCAAAACATTTAGTAACTTGCTTAAGTTTTTCTATGAGAGATCAATCAGATTTTAAGAAATATAAAGGGATCACAAATACCAGAAAATAACACACTGCTTTTTTTTTTGACCCGAGGCCCATGATCCAGCTGAGAAGAAAAGACAAATTAAGTACATATGAGATAGGAATTCATCTTATAACAAAATTTAGTTCTAATATTCAGAAAAACTTCAAATTATAGAATGTATTTATTGTGGGACATATAATATAAAGTTGTCACTTTGCGTGTTTCAAAAATGGAACATACAGTAAAATCTTTATAATTAAAGGAACAAATGCCACAATAGAGAGATGCCTTTTTTTTCCCCTCAACTTTATGTATGATTGAAAACATACTTTTTAGACAACTATTCACTAAGTAGTTTTTCTTCTCACATAGAAAAGGTAACTATTGGAGATAAAGTAACTTTTTTCTCCTTTTTTGTTGTTGTTCCGATAATTTCTAAATACCATTAAAAGTTCAAGTTAAGTACTATTTTGTTATTTTAGGCTATCTTAAATTGCTTTTAAACAGCTTATTTCTATTTTGTATCAATACTGCTATCAATCCTTGATCTCATTTGGTTTCTAAACAAAAAAGTAGGAATACTGCTCTTGTTTCACCGTTTATTTTAACGACAATGAGTAGACATTAATAAGAATGACTGTTACTTGTATTCAGCAATGCCTATTTTCATATTTATTCCTTACAAAAAGAAAGATCCAGTATTTACACCTCTGTATTTATTTTACAGTCTCTATTTGCTATGCGAATGAGAAGGAGATTGTCATTTCCTTTCTGGTTAGTGTTCCTTATTATTTGTTATTAAGGTGCTTCTGTTACAGTATTTGCAGGTAGAAGTGAAATCTATTAGATTTTTTATGTATTTTTTTGTAATATTTGAAAATATTCTTGTGTTCTGTATCCTTATGATTCAGATGAAATATAAAGTCAATTTTTTTATAAAAAGTAAGATGATTTGCAAATATTCCATTAAAATATTTATTGCATTACAGAGGAAATGATGAACATATCTGACTCTGCTGGCTCATAGAAATCCTAACTTATGAGTTATGATGAAGTTAATAATAAAAACATAAACATACCAAATTTAGACAACTAAAAGGTGCTTATCTTTTTAATTTATAATCAATAAAGCCGTGTTTCTTAGAAGAGAAATACTTCTGTGGAAATCCCCTCTCTTCATTGACTAAAGGAAATCAAGAGAGACTCAGTGAACCCTACATATCTAAATTTTAAATAACTGAAGTCAATCTGTGGAATTATTCTCACCAATTTTCAGTCATTACAAATAATGAGTTTGGATCATAAAGCTAGGGCTTTGTGATCAGAATGTTCAATCTGGCAGCTGGAACCCAAAATATGGAGTGCAATCTTCTTATATGGAATTTCTTCAGCAAAAATTAAAGTATTACCTTTTAATCAATGTTGGTTTCAAGTTTCTATCTTAATTGAAACAGCATTGTTTCCACTCATCTTTGACTCAGATTGAAAGCTTTCCTTTTCTATTACAAGTAACTAACTGTTGAGCATAGATCATATATAAGTCTTGCTAACCTCTGAAAATTTTGTGTAGCACATAGCCAGGCTTCTATTAAAAATGCTTTGAAAATGCTTTAAAATATCTAGCATTCAGTAAAGCCTGCCTAATCCTACTCATATGTGCCTTTATGCCAAAGATGTTTCCTGGATGACTTTTGCTGAAGAAATCTCATATAAAAAGATCACATTCCTTATTTTGGGTTCATTATTTTTAACATTTATTGCTAACAAGACACAGAATTAGAATGTCCTGCTTTAACCTAGCATGAGTCATAAATATTGTTCTGTAGGAATTTTTCTCTCTCTCTTTTTTTAATTTTTTAAATTTTTTTTTGNAGAATTTTTCTCTCTTTTTTTTAATTTTTTAAATTTTTTGGGGGCTTTTTTCCCTTCAAATTTCCTTGGTTTAGCTTCAGACTAGTAGACAANGGCTTTTTTCCCTTCAAATTTTCTTGGTTTAGCTTCAGACTAGTAGACAATTATTTGACCTGTGTAATGCTTAAGCAGCGCAGACTTCTTAAATTCTAGGCTATGAAATTCTTACTAAAGCCTTATGTTAAGAAACGGATTCACTGTGCCTGGATTTGTGATTCTTATTGAATGAGGTTAAACAGTAATAGATTCCTCAAAGCCCCTCTATTCTTAGTGGCCTTCATTGCTGTTATGTAGATACCTAGAGGAAACTGTTTTTCACCATGAGATGTTGACTGATTTTAGATTTCAACAAGGAATGCACAACTTATGTGCCTTTTGATGTGGGGAGCCATGAGATGATATAATCAATGGATAGGCTACTGAAGGGCAGGGCACACTGTGTGATGAAGTCTGTCTGTGGTGAAGGTATTTAGCTCTACTCTCACTTGCACTCCTATTGAGACATGTTTGCAATACAGATTCATCATTCCCTGATAACAACTGGTCTGGAATCTGAGCTTAGTTTTGAAGCACCCTCGTACACTTCATATTCATACATACAGTTTCTAGGAGTAACATGCTTGGTAGTCAAAGGCATAACATATTTCAAGAGGACATATTTACAAGGCATGACTATATCAGCATCTACTAAGGTAAACTAACAGTCACACAGTATTCACTCTATGGAGGCATATACTTGGGTTGATTGTTATGGAGATCATAACTCCTTATAGAATAGTCTTCTGGGCTGACCACTATATAAATCAGGTAAACAAATTTCTCTGTTCTGCTGACAGAACTCCAGGCTATGCTGACCTCTTCTTCCAAACATTTATAAGCTATAAGCTATAAATACATAAGCTATTATGTATTTGTCTCTTGTGCATGGTGACAAAGCCTTGTGCAGCTTTCTCTGCACTGCCTATTGGGACTCCTCAGGTGCCACCACCAGCACTTCAGGTGGATCTTGGTTCAAAGGGAACATACCGGTTCTCTTCCAAGACTGCATCAGTGCAAAATAATATTTCCAGTGACATCTACATTAACATATTAGTTTGGACCCGGAATTTGTCTTTGAAGCTAATTTTCAAGCTGTTCCCTATTATTTTGCTGTCGTTCATGCTGGCAAGTGCTCTAAAGAGAATGTGAAATATTGTCATGGCCATGTACACCTCCTTTTCTCCTGAGGTTTGGCTGCTGGGGCTCAGGACCAACTGAGTAGCTGTGTGGTCCTGAATCAGAGCTGTGAGAAGCATACTTCTCTTTTGCTTGGGAGTAGCTATCACACTTGGCCTCCTGTCATTATTTCTGCTTATTTTGAAAGTAAGTTAATAATTGATCTTTTACTTCCCTACCTCTGTCCTTGATCATGACTTGCTGACTTTTCCTCCTGGCTTCACTTCAGACCTGCTTGATGATCCAGAGCATTGGTTGATCCTGGCCATTGCTCTATGCTTCCTGCTAGGGTGCTGTGGGATTGACCCTTGCTGGTGAAGGGCCCTACCTCTGTCTGATTTTGTTTGACTCTTGTCTGCCCTTACAGATCAGCCCTCCTCGTGCTGCTCTCTGACAACTCTGTTTTAGTATGAAACTGGGCTAGAAGATGCACTTCAGCAAATAATGGCATTTAGACCATAGTGACCCTTCCTATATCCTCCAAACTGATATACTAAGGACTCTGGAGTCCTTAGCACAATCTGTTTAACTCCACATATCCACTCCTATCAGGCTTGATTATTGCCTAATGTAGAAATAGCCCATGAATATGGAAGATAAAGACCTAAGGAATGTTACAAGGAAAAGCTACTGCAGTAGGGTGTAATTTAAACCAAATTGGGATCAAAGAGTTTTATTGATTTATTAATGATACGTAATTAACTAGCAATCAATAACCTATACCTTGAGAATGAATATTAGCAATTGCAAATGCTAATTGCCCAGTGTTGCAAACTTATAGATTCGCTATGACTACAATGTAAGTTTAGGCATCCTCTGCATGCATTTTTATTCCTGTTGTAGATTTCTTATTTTTGAAATGTTTGAATCTTAGACTGACTCCCACCCAAGAAATCTTTCATACACCCAGAATAGAAAAAAATATATTGCTGCAAGACTCCTGAAAGTCTAATCTTCCCACTGTCCTCTAAACAGATTTTTTTAATATGAACTACAAGTTATTATATGACATCTCCCTGAAAGATAGAAAGTGAACATCTGGAATATTAATGTTTCATGAATATATTCTTGGGTATTTTCGTCTTACAGACAGCTTTAATTATGACAGTTTTTGACCACCATTTTTCCATTTTTTTTCCCTTTTTTTCCTTGCGGACATCTTTTAAACTGCAGTTATTCTCATCATAATAGCAGGCTAAACCCACAACCATTATCGCACAATTTCAGAAACAGAGGCTGTCAGAAACTAGAGATTATATTGTTTGCCAAAGGCGTTTGATATAACTGTTTATTTAATGTTTTGCTGCTGACTGAAGTGAGGGAAGTCAGAGCTGAATAACAAAATATTGTCATTCTCTTTCTGTGGATGATGACATTATCTTCTGTAGTATTTTTTCCAAAGTTTAAAACAGCAGATTTTTCTGAGTCAATCATGGCAATAACATTACTAAGCCACTCCAGTTTACTGTATTATATTTCAAAGATACTATCTTCTTAATGACCTCCCTCTCATGTGCACCTTAATAATCTCAATCAAAAGTTTCTTATAGCCTTTAAGTACAGTGAACATATTTAAAAGCAAAGAACTGAAAATTTTGAGCTATTTTGACTGAAAAGCATCTGTGGTGTATTAACTCAGTAAGAGATTAAAATATTGATTGTTGAGATATATTATAGATAGGGAATTAATTTGCACAGACACATTTTTTTGCTTATAAAGACGCTAGAAAAAAAGCTAAAATATATGTGTGCATATGTGTGTGCCTGTACCTCAGTTGGTTCTACAGATTGTTCCTTTCAGGAAATCTGCACAGCTTCCAAACAATATCATATTCACAGAAGGCAATAAAACATACAGAATGTACCCATTTTGCCTAAGTCCCACCTTACTTTACATATTGTGCATATGATATTACATCTTCTGTTAACGTTCTGAGTTTAGAGGTTTCTGTTTCTTCTTATCACTCTCATTCACACAGTTTCTTGCCTCCTAAATTTTAGCAATATTCTCACTTTAAATTTGAGGATGTTTTTGTTTATTTAGCCTGGATAATTTACATTCATTTTGTTTGCAGACCTGAGATGACAGTGAGCTGGAGCTGTAAAATTTGGAAATCTCTTTACCCTGAAATACTCACTAGCATCCAAAACTCAAATGCTAGTCCACACACTAAGCAACAGTCAGCTTCTTTACTGAATTGTAAACACTGCCTGGCAATAGAGAATGTACCAATTCTACCTAAAATTTTCCTTAGTGCTTGCCTTTATTTGTCCGTACATAGGCAAATGTGTCTGTTATGAGAGGAATGGTACCTACCTCCCTTCATGGCTTGTTTGCAATTCAGCATTAAGTAGTAGTTATGGGATGAGGTGGAGAACATGCAAGAGGAACACAGGCTGTTATTAATGATTAATGGATAAGGTACTTGGTTAGTACCTTAGGAGAACCTCTTCTCCATGGTGTGGGAATAGATTTTATTTTGCCTTTTTATCCATTGATGTTCTAATATAAAATGTCCTTACGTTTCAAGGAAATGGGTCATGGTTTTGGTCATGACAATCAAATACCTAAGCGCTTAGCTGAAGTACTGTTTTGGTGTTTGTGTTATTTTCAAGCCTGTTATTGCGTGCCACATTTCTAGTATTTATGCTTGCAAATGAGCACACAGGAAGACAAGGGAAATGTCCTCACAAAGAGTAGTTTATGGCATGGTTGTCAGACCAGTGTGCTGAGATGCACATTTCATCCCTGTAAGCTAAATAAAGCAGGCTGATACTACTTTGACGTATTCTGACTAGTGCACCATTATGCAAAAAATGCCATCAGCACATCACACTAAGTAAAACTCTCAGAAAAGGACAGAATAGATGAGAGGGATTACATGGAAGTGTCTAACATTTCCTTGCAAATTGGAAAGGCACAGACTTTTGGAATATAAGTTAAGAGAAATCAAGTAGAAAAGCACAGTAAATATTTACATCAAACATGCTGAAGTCTCACAGAGATGCTCCTATTTAGGAATTAAGTAGCTTCAGTTCACTGCAGTTTTCATTTCTGAGATTTGTGTACAATGTAAGGACATAACTATGTTCCCATTAATTGGCTTGTTCCTCACTGCTGTTTTGGTTTAAAACAGTAGAGTGGATTTGAAGTGAACCTCCTAATTGTCCCCCCTTACTAGTTACTGATTCAACTTGCAGAACATTTTTGTTTCCCATAAAGGAAATTTCTGTGAGAAGTGAAGTTTTATATATATTTTTTGAGCACACTTTTTTTTTTCTTTCCTGTTATTTCTTCACTGTAGCAGCTCTCTGGTTAATTTTTGAGCTGGGATTTTGTTGCTTAAGCATATACATCTAATACTATTTTAAGTGTATCATCTCCTTCTATACCTGATATTGCCCAGAAGG
Source organism: Crypturellus undulatus (assembly GCA_013389825.1). Taxonomy (NCBI): domain Eukaryota; kingdom Metazoa; phylum Chordata; class Aves; order Tinamiformes; family Tinamidae; genus Crypturellus; species Crypturellus undulatus. The sequence continues at coordinate 1,407,530 of VWPW01020774.1, forward strand.
TGCCCACAGATTCTCTCACAGGGCCCGTGGCAGATTTATTGGATACCTGGAGATGCCTTAGATAGATAGATACCCCTGAGAACCTCTGGGCAACTGAACTAAGCCCAGCCACTCCTGTAAGCTTTATTTCCACACAGACTATCTGAAAAAAATGATAATAAAATATCCATTTCTCTCTGAGTCCCAGACCATTAACAATTATACATCCTGAAGTCAGCTGTACATTTTAAAGTGTGAGAGAATGAAATTGATCTCAAAGACAAACAATTCTTAATTTCATTCTATTATCCTTTTCTACCAGGCCAACAAATTCAATTTTCTTGACACACTTTTTACTTAAGAATTCTTATCCTGAAAGTGAAACCAGGACTACAGTTTCCTTTTCTCTTATCTTGCTCCTGTTACTGGATTATTTAACATTGCATGGAAGGGCCAGTACATAAGAAATAATGAAATCTTTCTGATGTCACATGAAATTTTATTAATACCAAATATCACATTTTTTTTTCTAATTAGAACCAGAGATTACAGAAATGCACCCATCAGCAGAGGATAATGGTTTTTCAATGTGACAATTTATACCATAGGAAATAAAATAGGATATTTAGTCAAATTATTGAAATTTTTATCTTGATAATAAAATAGCTCTGGGAAAGTCTTGTGCTCTGGGTTATGCTAGATACATTAGCCATTTAAAATTTTCAGGTCTACTATTGAACAAGGAAAAAATAAAATACAGATGGGATTTTATTATTATTATTATTATGGCACTGAGGAAGAATGCAGAAGAAGTCAATTTCTCAAGGAAGGCATAAAGATATTCTTGTTGCATTGATGTTATGGTCCATCTGTATACATGCACAGACAAAACTGAGCATCTACACAGGCATTTAGCAAAGTATCCTGAAAACACAACAAGCTTAAATTTAGCTGAATTTATTCAGAACGGCAACTAAACAAAATGGTGCTTCATACTGCCTCTTTGGGTGAGAATCAGCCAACAAAATCTTGACATTGACATTGTCTGCATTCTTACCTGCATTTGCATTAGTCATGCCACACTTTCTTTATAGTGAATAGAGGTCATATAATGAATAAATAATTCTAAGGTGTAAGCAACCTGAACTTTAAAAAGAAATCTACAGGAAAATTGTGAACTGCGTAAGTCTCTTCCTTTGCAATCACTACAGAGCAGAATTAAAATAACTCATTCGTGAATGTCCAAAGCTTGAGAGACTGAAGCCCTTTACAAAGTGGAGTTCTTGTTTCTATGGAAAATCAATGTATTTTATTCAGTGGAAAAAAAAAGTCAATGAGTCATATGCCAGAATATCCCAGCCCCAGTTGATGGCAGTAAACATAATGCAGCAAAGTTAGCTTCCTTTTTGTTCCTTATCTTTCTGGTTTCATTCATTATTCTCTGTACAGTGTCCCAATTCATCTAGAGAACTAAAGTGTATATTCATTCTTAACGCACCTTCTTATGGTTAAACTTTTTCTTAGCCCGGGAAAGCTGTTTGTTCAGAGTGCTTAGCCTAATACTGTGTTAGAGTCTAGTTATTCAACTTCCAGAGTAAATATTCTGCAGTTAAATAGGCTAAGAGCAAAACTAGACAACATCTCAATGTTTTAAATTGAATTAGATGTACTGTAAGATAGAGTACATAGAGCAGTCATGCCAGCTTGGATATTAGATGCTAAAACATCTATTTTCTGCAATCCAGGTGGCCACAGGTGAGAACAAAATGGTACAGACTACCTGGAGAGCTTTTAGGTAGTCAGTAGAGCAAAGGCTGTATCTCTGTAAGTTAATTTCATGTGCCTAGCTCAGGGAAATTTTATCAGAAATTTTAAGCATATCAGGAGAACAGGTTTAGAGAGATTATTTCCTTGGTTGTCCACCCTGAACCTATTTTTAATTAGGTGTTCAAAGGTTGTGCTAAATTTGAGATGTAACCTTGAGTGTATAAGTATTGAATATCGTAAGGTAAATATCTTTTGTTGGATATCAGTCTCTCTAGAGAATCAAGAGAATATATAGAGAACTGATTTCACTGTAAAAACTATGCTTACATCTTATGCAATTTAGAAAAAAAAACACATTGATTTTATTAATAGTGATCTGTATTTTTTTATTTTATTTTATTTTAATAGATGAGTAAGTTTTTCAAAATAGAAGTCAAATGAGGAAAACAGAACATTTTTTAAAAGAAAAATAATGGTTGGAAAGGAAGGTGAAGATATGAATGAAAATAATGAGCTGAACAGGCTTATTCCATCTCATAAAAGGAGTTCTATAATTATTAGGGCAGGCATTTTAAGGTCTTGGTCAGGACAGACTTAGAGGTGTTTGAGTAGAAAACGATGATGAAGCTCTGTCTCTGTTTAAAAAGCATTTTTAAGAACAATATCCTCTTGATGTTCTGTAGGTCTGACAAAGACCTCTAGAAGTCATCTTACCTGCCTGCTTACATTGAGGCAGAGTGAAATATACTTATTCTGTTTGGAACAGACTTTGTCTTTTCCGCAATTCTTTTAAATAGTCTACTGCAATATTCATGTTAGAAAGTTTTTCCCAATGCTTCCACTAAAATTTCCTGTGACAATTTAAGCCCTTTGCAGCCTATTTAATGTGAAATGAGAACAGAATCAAATTATTCTTTTTATTTCATTTCATTTACAATGCTGTATATATTCAGAAGTCTTTATCACATGACATAACTGTCTCTTCTTGAAGGTTAAATGATGCCAGTTCTTTCAATCTTTTAAATAAGCTTTCTCATCTTTCTGACTATTGCTGTTTTTTTTGTTGTTGTTTTTTTGTGTGTGTGTGTGTGTTTGTGTGCGTGTGTGTGTTTGTGTGTGTTTTTTAGGAGGATTCTGTTATTTGATCCATGCACTTCTGGGCAAATGTATTGGACAGAGTGAGACCATGACCATTTATGAAAATAAAACGTGATATACATTGTGGATATAAATATGTTCAAGCCCTCAGATGCCTTTCTGCAGATCTGCCACTTCATCGTTGTTTCTCATCTTGTATTTTTTCACTACTTTATTGATACTTCTACATAATGCCTTGAAATTTCCCTTAAACTATAATTCTATTTTTCAGCTCAATTCTAGTTTTTAAATTCATTGATATGTATATATTTTCTATTATATTGATAGCACCTCTCATTTTTCATCATCTACAAATTTAGCAAGTACATATTTCCTTAATGAGAATGTTGGAGAATTCTTTACATAAGATTTTTTTTTTTCAGAACTCGGTACAAACAATTGCAAAGTGTAAGAATGCCTGATAAGAATGGTTGTTTTACTATAATAAATTTGATTTATCTTGTTATAAGTAAGTAACTGGTTTCATGCTACCATCTAATTGCCCTGAGGGAAGCAATCTATAAAATATGTATTTATATATTGGTGTCCATCTATATAGATAATTTAGTGAATGGTACTTTTATGTATGCTATACACATATTTCTGTCTCGCTACAGAAGCTCAGAAATATTCAAGATAATGTAGCTTAATTATAATCTCCAAATCTGATATACCTTTAATACCTCAATTTAATGTAGCATAATCTCCAAATCTGATATACTTTTAATACCTCAATTTCATGTAGCATAATAATAATCTCCAAATCAGATATACTTTTAATACCTCAATTTTAGAGTATGTATCATAATACGTAGTCATGTATGTTATCATCTGTAAAAAAATTCCATAGAAAATATTAGAGATCTTTTCTCTAATATTTTTAAAAGACTTTCTACCTCTCACTAAATGGGAACAAAAGGTTAGTTGTTGATGTTAACAAGATTTATTACTTGAATTCCAAAATATTAACACCACCTTTCGTATTTACAGGAAAGTAACCCGGTGTCACCAAAGATCTGCTTATACACCTTGATATGAATTGTTAGGTTTTGGCTCTGCCCACAGTAGATTTTCTAAAGGTGTCACTGACCTTCTGCTAACAAAGAGCAGAAGATATATGTACTGATTAACCTTCCTCCACCCCGTCTGAGTGATTCTCTCTTTTCTCGCATTATAATAGTTTTCTTGGGTACTGTTCATTAATTATGATCAATGAATGATGTTCCGAAGCCACATAGTGATGTATGACAGGTCAGCTCTTTTTTTTTTTTTTTTTTGAGAAACTAAATATCTTAAGCTTAAATACCTTTCCCAGAATTCAACATTTTTGAAAGCAACAATGTGCATAGTTGTACAATTTATATACATAGCACAGTGAATAAGCTATATCCATATGATCTTTATATAAACACTTCTCCAAACTAGGATATAATTAGAAAGTTTGATATAATAGACTCCTTAAAATATATTAAATTATTTTGCATGGAATCATGCAAATGCAGTTCTATACACTGGATGTTTTCTCCGAGTCTGTGATCACCAGTTCGGAGTTCCATTTAGGGACTTTTTCAATCTAGAAAGAAGAGGAAAAGTGCATTAAAAAAACATCACACTATGCAAAGAGTTTATTTGGGCATTTACAGAGTCAACTAGTGTCAAAATGACTGCGCAGGTACAATTTACTGTACCACAATTCCACTGCTGCGGAATTCCTGAAAAAGTTCTTATAGGAAGAGCGGCTTAATTATATGACAGGAAATGCATATTTTGGCGACAGTCCCATGACGGATTCCAAGCATTCAAACAAACAAGCAAACAACACCCTGACATCAGTAAGCAAGAGTGGCAGAGGAAAGATGAAGATGTGTGAGCGCATGTTTGTGAAGAATTGTAGGCATATAATGAATAGGTGTAATGACTTCATTTACCTTGAAGCAATAGCCGTTCTGACAATGATTTTATTGGTCTATGGCAGGAAAAGAAAAGCTATGATGGGACAACAGCATGACTGAGTCACCACTCCAGAGAGTAAAGGTTAAATATAGGTGACAATATGTGGGACAGCTGTGAGCTGAGGAGCTGTCCAGACCCTACTGACCATATTGACGAGTAGTTCTCTGTTTGCCCTGACAGCTTAAACACTTTTCTCACATGTATTAGATACACTTAACTGGAGTGAAGAAAAGGTCATCTGAGGCTAGGAGTTAAAGGTTCAGTGAAAGAGGAGAGCACCTGAGGAGATCCTCTTTAAGTTGAAACCAAACTTTGCAATCACGATGGTGTCCTAATAGTTGGGGTGTGCACTTAAATAAAACAAATATTAAAAAAAAAAGAATAGTCATGAGATAGGTATTCTGTTTGATTCCCCTCCGCTAGGAGCTGTTTTGTTTAAAGATGCATCTTTATGCATGAGAGATCTAGAGGCAGAATGTACAAATGCAGTTCTGACCTCAGTGCTTAAAGGGTTTCTCTGGCAGAACAGAGCCAGGCCGATGTGAGCTGACAGTTTTTATGCACAGGTGTCATTGTCTAAGGGGCCTGTCAACAACAAATGTGCCTTGACAGATCTTATTGTTCAGTTTCACCTCTCAATGCATCGTTCCCTCACTTTGCACGAAATATTAAGGGACAGACTTTTTGCTTAGTGTATAAAAAGTTCATGATCATGGGGGCCTCCTGTGTGCTTGTAGACTCTCATGATTGCCTCTCACAGGCTCCTGCTCTCCCTAGCTTTGGAAGGAAAATCTCAAAGCACACAAAGCTTTGAAAGGGAAAGAAAGGAAAAAGAAAATCTCTTGGCCATCTCATAAGTCTAAATGAAGGGTTTCACAAATAGTACATTTCTCGAATAGCTGAATATCTGGCAGTATCTGGCAAATTGAGAATTTATTGTCTGACTATGATATCATACACATTTTGTGGTGAAATTAAAAGAAAACAGATATCTGCCACAAAATTTCTTCTTACTGTTTTCTTACAAGAGAGTAGTCAGGAGTCAGGTAAGATCCAAAAAGTTCTGAGATATGTTTTAGTTTCTTGCTTTAATTCCAAGTTTACCAAATCAAGCTGTAAGTACTTTATCAACAGGGAGGATCAGTCATGACAAGCTGGGTAAGATGCCCCTGAAATTGTACGAGGTAGCCAGATCTGGTGCCTCAGATAAATATGGAAGGGAACTACAATAATTGAAAAAGTGAACTTTTACACACTTGTATTATAATGCATAATACTAAAACAAGACAGTTGTAGGAAGTTGTGGGTCATTATGGTGGTGTTGAGAAGACTAGATGCTGTTACACATATTGCTGTTACACATGCCCTGTAAAAATAGCATTCTGTGAGTTTGTTATGTGGATTGGGAAGTGGGTAGGAGCAAATACAAAGCTTATTTCAGTCTTTCCAAGACTCTACTTACAGACTACAGATCATAATATAATTTCAGCTTTAGTATTTAGTTTGGCACCACAGACTTTTTCGTACAGTGGAATATATTGTATTTGAGATAAGTGATATAAATCAAAACAAAGCTATGCTATTGAATGCTTACATTTGGAATAACAATAAAAATACTACTGATATTTAATACTAATATGAAAATTTTCTTCCTCCTGACGTGAAAGCAGGATGAATATTTATGAGCAGGCATTCTGTATATGGAGATGCTATATACTATCCAGGGGAATGAGACAGCATATGCTGACAGAAGAATGCTATAAAGTAATATAGTGAAGATCTAAGGTTCTTTCATTCTCTAAATGTGCAAAGCATAGTAAAAAGAGCAACATATCCTAAGTGCAATTTAGACATAGAGGGATAATGAAATAGAGTTTTGGTGAGTTAGCAAAGAAGGGAAGAAATGGACTGTTTTCATGCAGTTGATGGTTTGACAATAATGTGACAAGCACTAGTGGAGAGGTAGAAAAGCATGAACTGTCAGCAGTAATAACCATACAAAGCTGATTTTCCAAGATGTTATGTGACAAGTTAACCACAACATAACAAACCACACCAGTCAAGAACACATCAGTAGAATCATCATCAGAGACCTAAAGCTGAAATAGATATAGCATGATTATTCAGTGATATACATTTCAGTAGTAGCAAATGTCGCCAAAGCAGAAGTCTGTGATACCTGTACATTATACTAGCACTCTCTTGATTAACTATATAGAAGAAACAAAGAACAAAGAAAATGGATTTTTCCACTGGAAAACTGCAACTTCTAGACAGGTCTAACTAGTTTGAGCTCCTGGCATGCCAGGCAAAAGTGGTTAAGTTCATATAAATTTCATGGATTCATCCTTTGTTCTACCTTAAGATAGTGATTAATAAAAATGCAGTTAGTTTTCCTACTGTCTATTATCTATTAACTCACATGAGCCAGTCCAAGGAATTGATTCTTTTGTACTATTCAGCACTTTTAAGACAGCATCTGGAATGCTATGTCCAGTTTTGGGCACTCCACTCTAGAAAAGACTGACTTACTGGAATGAGCCACCAAGGTAGTCATAGGGACTGGAGCTTCTGGTATGAAAGGAGAGGCTCTGATAGCTATATGTGCTTATCTATACCTTTCAGAATTTACATACTCTTGTATTATCTCTCTTTTTACTTTCCTGGTGTTGTCTCTTTCATCCTTGTCCCTCTCTGTTAACCCGGACAATCATCACTTGTCTGTAAAAAAGAAAATATGACACATAAAAAAATGCATTGATAGTAGTAAGAAAGTACAGAATCAAATGAAAGAATCCCTATAAATCACAGTCTTAAGATTTCCTTCCCTTTCAGAGTAGTCTGGATATAAAGGGATAAAACATAACAGAATGTCAACAGGGATATAAAATAAATACACATCCATGTAAGCTGCACTTTACTTTGATTACTGTGAAGGATCACTTTTAAGCCACTTTGTTTTCATGACCTTTGTACTCAGGTTAGCCATCATTTCATCAGATTCAGACATCTCTTTCAAATAAACAACTTATCATTCTTATAATACATATTCACTTACTCCTCTTGTGATTTTCCATCATTATTGAATTTTCTTTCTGCATATTCAGTTGTTTCTATTGGCTCATTGTTCCAAAGTTTTTTGTCATGAATGTATTGGGTGCAAAATAGCATCTCTTTAATTTTTTATTCGGTTATGAATTTTCTATAATTTTGCATTTTTTTATACTTTTTACTTTTATACTTTGCATTTTGCATGCTTTCTATACTTTCTATATCTTAAACCTCACTAGTTAAAAAATATAAAATATGTTAAAATATATTTCATTCTTTCCTGGCTGCTGATGAAACATTGATGTCAATCATAACTATAGGAATATATACTGCATTCTCTGAATACTTAAATACTAAGGAATCTTAATTTTGTGTCAGGATTAAAACTGAATCTGCACTGCCAAAATGAGAAGATCATAACCAGTGCTCCTGCTCACACATAAATAACTAATAATAGCCGCATTTTAAGTGAGCTAATTTTTTCTACATTTCTCTATATTTCAATATGTAGAACAGACATACTGGCTAAATGTACAAGACTATAAGAAATAAATAAAAGTAAAGTATAACACTGTAAGAAATGTATTTGATCTGAATTGTTTGCCCAAATAGATTAACCGAAACACTGAAATTCTTATGGAAAAGACACTGGCAGTCCAACAACTCTCACAAACAAGGAAACATCACCAGACTGCATTTGTGAAATTGGTTCATCATTTGTGAAGAAGTTCCTTAAGGATTTTTAGAAATGTGACCCTAAAATGAATTGTTCCACTTAAAATAGTACAGCCAGTTCTCTTAACAGGCTTTTTTTCTCCCTGAAAATTCAGTTTGCTTGGAATAAGAAATAAAAATTATCTAAGAATATTATATTTCATATAATAATAATATACAGTTAAAGTGTGTTTTTTGTATGCTTATTGGTATTGAAGAATAAACATCACACCAAAATTTTGGTATGGCTCTTTCTAATAAAACAATTCTCTGTTATATGAAGGGTTACTTGATCAGTTTCTAGTGGATTTTTATTATAGAAATCTTTTATATGAAATGGGAGGGAGGACATTCTGGAAAAATGTTGCAGTTTGAAAGCCGTAGTGGTGGCGAGAAGTGGAGGGGGGGGAAGGAGATAACCAAATCAGTATTGGATTCACAGTCGGAGGACCATAGGTCCGATCGCCTTCCTAGGAGCGAATCGAGTTCCAAAATAGTGTGATAAACTATAAGCTCGACTCTGGCCGTATCGGATTCACAAACAGTCTGTCAACTGTAGGTCCCATCGCTCGCCCCCCCGCAAAGAAGTAGTCGAGTTCACAAACAGCATGGTTTATTCAAATACAACATTTACAAAGCAGGTTTCAGATGTCAGTATAGGAAATTCTCTACTACAGCGTGGGGTTTTAGCTAGCTCTGATGTACAAATTTGAAATCATCACTTACCCCAGAAGATGGGAGAGGGCTCTCAGTCTCGAGTCTCCTCAGGCAGCGTCCCAACCCGAGGGGAGGTGAGGATCAGCCCGTTGACTGACCCAGGAGTTACGATGGATTCTTCCTTCCTCCTCCTTAGTCTCCTCAGGCAGCGTCCCGACCCGAGGGGAGGAAAGGGGGTTCAGCCCATTGACTGACCCAGGATTTACGATGGAATCTTCTCCCCCAGCTTCTCATCCTTAGCTCACCTTTTATACTTTTGTTTACATTCAGGTGGAGCTTGAGTGACTATAGTCATACTTAATATTGTTATTGATTGGTGAAAATAGTTTCATTGTTGGACAAGTCAAAGCCAACTGGTTCCAGAGGTAACATTTTTATTCCTATCAAAAACATTTCAAGTTGGAGAAAGGGAATCTCATCTGCCCTCTTAGAATAGCTTTCCAATTATTATGCTAGCTCCTGAAAAGGGCTGAAGATAAGATTTTTTTTTAAAGAATGATTTGTTTTTCTTCTGGAGCAGGTACCGCTCATCTACAGATTATGTGGTTACCTTTTTGGATTTTTCCACTCTGTCCTTATAAAACTTCCTGGACCTAATGGTTTTAATAATTTTTATTTTCCTTTAAAAAATATCTCTCTAAGGCACCAAGGAGAAGGCTTGCTTGACTAGGGACAGCATTAGGATTCCAGAACATGCGCTCTCCTCCATCTGTCAGGAATCTGTGCTGTGATGAGTTCCTTCAGATGAAGTGAGGAACCAGATTGTGCCAAAGTATCAAAGTACTTTATTTCTCAGCACTGTTACAGTGTGTATAACTGATTTCATCCAGTTGTCCTAATACTACTGATGATACTGATAGAAACTGAGTAGACATAAATGTTGCACTTCCTACATTTTATAAGCCCAGTGGAAGAAATATAAAAATAATATAACAATAATAATAATAAACCCTTCAGATGTTATAAAATGGACCCCAAAAGACATCTAAAATCCCTATCATGTTGAAGTTGCCTTGGATAGTAATTAATAACTCTAAGATCCATTAGGCCAGATGTTTGTAATATGCATGAATATAATATGGATAATATGTTTTTTGAAAAGCCTATGCTGCATAGCCACCTTAGGTATCTGCAAATAATTCCATACTCTGTACACAAACAGCCTTTTGGCTTCATATATACAGTGCTAGTCTGTGTGGGTCTGCAACATTATGCATGCATTGATTTTTCTTCTCCCATCATTAGGGAAAAAACAATCAAATGTAAAAATTCTTATACCTGTTAACTGTTTATTTTTGAAGAACAAGCAATTCACTTCTATGCTTGTTCTTAATTATAAACCATAAAACTACATATATTAGCAAATAATTGTTTGCTAAATGTTTTGATTTCTCAGAATTCACCTTTTAGAAACTGAAAATTTTAATCACAGGATTACCTTTGTTTGTCCTTTCAGTAAATAAAAATAATAAACATATTTTAAACTAAAAAAAAAGTGGCTCATGATCACATGAGATAATAGATCCTATTATCAATTCATTTAAAAAAGATGTCTTTGCTCACCAAACCAGTTAAAAAATAGCACCATCCTTCATGATTGAACAACAACAACAACAAAAAAACCTATTTCCGGCACCATTTATCTTTATTAATATCCTCTCCCAGTTCCACTCCTGGCACTCTTTCACAGTGGTGCAGCAAGAGCTAATAGATCTTCCTTCGGTGTCAAAGGTGATTGTGATCCTAAAAAAATAGAATTCTCCACATTATTCCTTTTGTTTCTTTACAATCAATCATATATTATACTATCTTACCAGCTACACTATTTCTTTTTATTTCTTTTTTTTTCCCAATTATATTCCCTTCAAATCTGTACTGTAAATAAATTGCAATAGAGTAAACTTGCCTTTAACAGTATCAGTCAAAATGACTACTCTTCTTATGAATATTATCAATATTATCAATAATATTTATTCATACCTTTTTTAAGACAATATAAATTTGCACACTCTTTTTATAATTCCAATAGTTCCGTAGGTGAAAGTCAAAGAAGGTCTAGCAGATGTTTTAGATCTGATTGGATATGTCAAGTCCTTTCTTTAACGTATCCCACTGCTGATGTTCAAGAGCCTTTGATGCACTGCCCTCTTCTCTCTTTAAGGAAATAATTTTCAAAGTTTGCAGAGCTCCATTTCAGTGGTGGTTCTAGTTCTTTTCTATCTCTACCACTTTAATGTTCCCTTTACCTTTCAAAAATCTCCAGCATTGCCATTCACCAATCTGCCTCAGGTCCCTGATTTTGAACTTTATCCCTCTCTTAACCGGATCAGGCATTTTTGTCAGTTCTTTGCCTACAAGCTCAGTTTTTCTAAGCCTACAAACCTGCCTTAACCTTAGGTAAGGTCAACCCTTTCTGCTATCAGTGGAAACAGCTTTTAGGTTTCCCCCAAGGCCTTTCCTTTGCCCTTTTCTTTTTTTTTTTTCCTTATCTGACTGCAAAAAGATCTTCTGTGGCAACAGCCTCTTGAGGATTGGTTACCTTTCTACTCTGAAAAAGAGTCCACCCAATCCTATACAGTATGTGCTGCAGTTCATACTCATACCTTACTTAACCATTTTTCAGGGGAAGAAGAAAAGGCAAAAAGTCAAAACAGCTCCTGTAGTCTTTAGTTCAGCTTACGATATCGCCTCCAGAATATGATGCTTCCAGTATGAGAGATAAAGTACTTTGAGGAAGAACTGGGAGACAAAGAGAAGAAAAGACCGAGGGAGGAAAACAAGAACCAAATGGGGTTTTTCTGGAGCTTTTTGCTCCCTCAATTTTGCATCCCATTCATATGATCCTTAAAGAGGAAAAATTACTTCACATCTATGGAGTCTGAGCTCTATCAAAGGAAATATAAGAATTTACCAGAAAAACAAGAAAGCTTATATTTAGGGAAGAGTAACTTCTAACCTGATAATACAAGCCCTTATCTATCTGAACCAGAATCTCTGAACTATTTGATGCAATATAAAGAACAAACAGTTTTCTTTTTCTCTGTCATACTCATGTTCATATTCCACACATTTCCATGCTTTTCTAGTTTTTGTATCTACATAAAAAAGCCAAAGAGGCTAAAGACTCTTTTTAAGGGGCCTCTCACATAGATCTGTATCTTCCTATTGCACTTAGTTTTTTTTTTTTCCCCCTATAATTTTTCTTTCAATTTGTAGATCATTCCATTTTCTGATTTCCTAGAGATCACCCCTATCAGTCTTATATCCCACAGTATCTCCATTTTTTCTTTCTTAATCTTAGACTAAATAGCTTTCTATCTACAAATGACTAGAATTACTCCTTTTGCTGTGACTGGATATTTGTATTGTCACATTGTTTTATATATGCACAAGGGTTAATAATGGATAAGACATAGCTTGGCACAGATGGATTCCTTCAGCATGTACCTATACTACACATATGGTTTGGACTCAGATTATCAAGAGGTTACTTTATGCACTACAAATGTATTCTAAAAATATTAAATAATATCTATAGCCTTTCACATAATAAAATCTGAAGAGTAAACCTACTTATTTTTTTCCCTAATCTCTAATAGAATACTCCCTCCGGTAGTGTTCTATCTGAATTTTCAAGTAACTTTATTTATCCCTGAATAGTCCTTACTTCTTCTACCTAAGCCACATTAGTTATACTAGTAACTAAGGAAAAAAAAAGGTTGGAACCCCTAGATGTATAGCATTTCTTATATGCTATGAATGCAGCTTTGTCTTTGACTAAGGTGGCTAAACCTAGAATATTTTAAATATTCTAGGATAAATATTCTAGTTTTTCAGCTGCTCTTCTTGAAGGGCATGTAACAAGTAAGACTTATGTTTCAGGGTGCCTCAGGGACTCTAGGATATTTCACATAGCACTGGATGCTTGTGTGGGGGTAAATTAATTGAACTATTAGGGACTGAGATTTGAATCCTTTTAGAGAAGAATAGCTATAAAAATTTAGGTACTAAAACCTAATACTAAAGCCCTTATAACAATCTAATTCATTGCACCTTGGATTTACAATTTTTGTCACATAACATAACTGAATTATATTTCTTACTTGCTTCATACAACCCCACTCCAAGGAAAGCAGTATTCTGCATTTCTAACACTTATCTAACTATCCACATCAATATTAATATCAATATAGAATATATATGATAGGGATTATAGAAATGATCGCCATACAAAACCTTTAAATTATTTAAACAAAACAAAAATATAAGAATACACATATAAGTCCTGCCTAATATTTGTAAAAGTATATGAAATAACTTTGAAATATAAATGAAAAATTTACAACATGCTAATTTTAGACTGTTTTACTGAAACACGCTTTTTAATATGCATAATAAAAGATTATTATTGGTCATCTTCTAACATCTCTAAAATAGTCTATGATTTCCAGTTGGCAGATTTTACAACACAGATACATTTCTTTACACTATAATCAGGAGGTCAGCACCAAAAACATGATTTGATTTTGAAGCAGAATGAAGTGTGAAAAGAACTCCTGCAATGATAAGGGAAAAGGTTCAGGATTTTACTGCTATTACTGCTATCATCAGCTTTCTTCTTCAAATTCATGGATATGGACTGAGGACTAGGTAGAACAGGACGCAACTGTCTATTATTCTTTTTAAAAATCCCTTTTTTATATATAGCTACAGTTGTGTCTAGTTTTGATTTGCTATTAACATATTTTGAATATTTATTGTGTTGGGGTATGGGAGGTGCTATTTTACCAGAGTGAATTAAGTCACTGATTATGTCTCCAACAATGAAAAAAAAGAATATAAATAATATATATACACACACACACACATATATATATCCTTTGTGAATCATTTAAACATGAAACTTAGAAAAATATTTAGAAAGGTGCTTAATAGCATCTAGATATGTAACTAGGTGTGTATATTAATTTTATAAGCTAGAAAAGTCTTTAGATTACTTTTTCTAAGTTCGTAAAATATTCCCTGATAGTAACCCAGATATTATTACTTTATTTACACAATAGGAAAATCCACATCTCTTTGAGTTTATGCTCCTAAATTGCTAATGGTCTTTCATCTCTAGGCCCAGCATACTTTTTCCAGAGTTAGAGACTTGAAAAATATATGAATCCTGCTTCCAGAGAAAGTTAGCTTTCTAGTATTTCTGGTGTTGAATGCAATAGTAGCAATCAGACAGCAGTGGCTCTCTCAGGAAAGATGCTGATATTGCCATCCAGGAAACATAACTCATCTGATCTATGCATTTCTCAAACTTAAAGAGATTTTTCTTATATCACAGAAGATCATAGTGAATACCACGCTACACTATATCCTGGGCAAAAAATTATTATTTCCTAATCTTTTTTGTTTGTTTGTTTGAAGTTGGATTCTTGGGGAAAAAAAAAAAAAAAAAAAAGAGGAAATGTTATCTAGATGTCAAAAAAGAAAGATATCATGGTTCTTTCACCACTACTGTTTATAATGACTCTGTAGTATACTTCAGAAAACAGTTCTCTCTATACAGAGAGTATTCTTTCATAGCCCTTCATAAATTAAGGGCCTCTGAGGGTGCCTAAATTCACTGAAGAGTCAATAAAGAGAGAGATGCCAAAATTGTCCTCTGAAAGCTAACAAGGGTTGTAGACTGTCATCCTTGACTTCAGCGGGAACTTCCAAGCATACCTGAAATCACTGTACATTGACACCATACAAGGAGAAAAAATTCCAGTGAACTGGTACCTAAATTAAGCACGTAATTAGAAAGATTGGACACTGCAGTAAGTCAAAAGTAAACAACATCCCCAAATACCAAAAATTTGATCATGTGCTCTCCAATAAGACTGAAATCTTGAAATCCATTACACAGCTATAAATTTCAATAGTCAAGTAACTGAAAGCAGAAGCCAAAAACAGATGAAACAGATTCTGTCAGAGAGTTTCAGATCTATTTGATGTGAATAGCATACTAATAGGCACAGAAGCTTCTGAATTTTTCACAGATCTTCCCCCACTTGCTTTTTCTCTTCAGTCTTGTCCATGTCTGTGCCATAATGCTTCCTACGCCATTTTTCTTGAATATTCAGGATCACTGTCTGTTTTTAAAACACATTGTTCTACTTGGCTAGTGAATCTCATCTTGTTGCTCCTACTCCTTTTCTTTACTTCTTGCATTATCTATACAGCAAAAGGAATACTATCAATATTGTGATTATTCTGAAAACTATGGAGGTAGCAGTATGCAAAGATATAAATTCAAGATTTTTAATGTTAAAAGTCAGCTTTTCAACATAATCACTTTGTCTCAAAAAGACATTCGTTTTCCCCGGCCCTTTCTTCTTCCGTCTTTTTCTTTGCTCTATTCTTTCTGTTCTTTTCACAACAAATAGCCTGAGTCAGAGGCTCACTACAGAAAATTTCAATCCATGAAGTTTTTGAAAATACTAAGGCTTCATTTTGTGACATTTTAATGTCTTCACCTTTAAATTACCCTGTAAAGCATTAGTTGTCTCTGTGGAATCAAATGCTGTTGTAGGGACAGATTTATCAGTACCTCTTAAAGTAATTTTATACAGTCTCTAAGTATAAAGTAATAATCCATTAAAAGTTTAATAAATGTTCAGTATTCAGAGGCTTATTTAATGCGTTTTTCTACATGTTTTTATTGTACACCAGGAACAAACCATACAGATACTATTGTCTGCCAGACTGTTACCAACTTGTCTTAAGAAAGCATGCAAAATAATGGTCCTAATATAAGAAAAAAGTGTTTTCATTTTCATTGCTTACTATGTCAACTGAGAAAATGTATTGCATTTTCTAACAGGAGGTTTCTTTTGTGAGTCTGCAAATAGCAAATATCTTTAGTAAACTTTGCTTTGTAACTGTCAAGAATCAAAGTAAGAACCGACATCATAATTGTTTAGACACTGTATTTCTATCATCACAGACTTTCTATGACTTTTCTACTGCAAATGATATGTGATGAACTGAAACACAAAGGGCCTTCTTATTTTCAAAAAAAAAATCCAGAATTCAAAGAATAGATTGAAAAAAAGCAGGTACATCTGTCAGGATTTTCCTTTGTTTGTCTGGTTTAGTTTAATGTTAACTGTAGTAAAAACAAAATACAAGAACAACTTGAATGCAACAAAAAAGTCTCAAAATATGAACAGTTTGTTAAGTTACCATCTTCTTGTTTATACTTCACTGTTTGTTCATAACTGAACAAGATGGAGTTCTTTGTAACATCTTTCAGTATGTTATCATTATTCAAAACACAAATTTACAAAAAAAATGTAAATCCTTTGTCCACTATTACAGGCAGCTGTGCAGAAACAGTGAGGACTTCATTAGATATAGTAAGATACATCCCCTCAAACTTGTAGGTTTATTTTACTGTTAGTGGGAAATCTGCCTTGGTCCCAGTGCTAGTAAGAAGTCTGTGAAGATAGGAGAACACTCTAATAACAATCTAAAAATTTTATATGTATACCTTTTTCTCTCTGGTGTAGTTTGAGTAATATTCAGAAATGTACAATCAGAAATGAAGATACTCATCACTAAACCCAAGTTTTTGTTTGCTCTTTCCTTGCATGTGCTCTCTGTTAGGTATGCTTTCATTATTCTCTCTATTCTTATTTAATATATCAAATGTTACCTTTTCAGCTGTTTTTTTGAAAAACTTTATATACCATAAATATCTTTGTCAAGACATAAATATAAGTAATGAACAACAAAAAAGAATGCTAATTCTAATGCTGAAGAGAGAGTGTGAAGTTATACATATATGAAAATTGCCAGCTGATGACTTGATAATGGGATTTATAATTTTTTTTTTCTTATTTTTTTAAAATTTATCAAGACCTCAGTCATCTTATATATAAGCGTTCATCTTTCTATAAAAAAAAAAGTCTAAACACTGATTTTTGTTAATATTTTTAGGAAAAAAAATCAGTCTGACCAGAGAGTAACAAATATTCAAGTCTAAATGACAAAAATGTGTAAAGTTTTGCTATTTTGTCCAATACATGAATTTAATGAGTAATAATTTCTTGGACTCATGTATTAGTTTTCAGAGTGACAGGTTTCTAAATGGATGTTTTATTATATGTTGTAAAATGTAATATTCTAACATGAAAGAAATAAACACCATTTTGAGAATATCAGTAATTTTTATAATCAAAAGGCCAAAATAGAAATTATGTGTTTTTACTAAATAAACTCTTGAACTGCTGATGGGAGGATCTTCATTTCTATGGTTTATCATGTCTGTGTTGCCAAAAACAAAGTTTAAATTAACCTTTCGATTACTGGAATCAGTTCTGGAGGTAAAGTCTTGAATCTCTGAATGAGCTCACAAATTAATACAGATTATTTAGACATAGCATCCCTTACCTTTTAGAGACTAGATTCCAATAGCAGTTTAAATGAAGATGGAAGAAAACACATACTGAATGTAATTTCATTTGAATTTAATTTGGATTCAATACCGCTTCAACCATAAACTGATTATTTAAAGGGTTTATCATGCACCATTTATTCCTCAGTGATGAATTACTGTGTCCTCAGAGAACAATCAGTGACTAGAGAAAGGTTACAGAAGCAGCATTAATGTCTGCCTAGCTAGGACTATGTTGATTTATTAAAAAAAAAAAAAAGTGAGAACTACAGGAAAGTGAGCTACTAAGCTGTATAACTTGATTAGGTAAAAAAAGAGCATTAAATGTGAAAATCCTAAACTCTTAGCTTTGCTATTCTGCATATAAATGAGAGATTAGGTAGGAGTTACATAAGCACTCTCTTTGTAATATATATGTCTAATTACAATAAATTTAGAAAAGTCTGAGTGTGTAATATGCACAAAGTAGATTAAGAGTGCATGGAAATTATAAAGCGCCTAGGTTTCTATAAAGCTTCAGACGTGACAGATAAGGATCCTTTTCTTTTTTTTTCATGTACGACACCTACAAATGTGCTTGGTGTTCTTCCTTTCTTCTGTTTGTAGCAAATGCATGAGATTTAATTAAGTAAGAACAAGTTGAGAATGGAAAGAGAAAGGTATCAGAAAAGCAAGAAGTCCAGACTAAGTAAAATCCATGCAGTAATTTTACCTGAGATGTTTACCTAAGTGGCAAAGCCAAATTAAAATAGCAATCTAACATCACTGATTCTGCAGTCAGTATTGACCAATCTTAAATTAATTGAGTACATAATATAATTTCTTCTTCCTTAGTGAGATCTACGTGTCTGCTTTCATCTCAAATGCATATTATCTAATGTTTTATCAATCATTAGATTCTCACTTTGTGGTAAATCAGCATAAAGAAAAGTGTGGAGTCAAGTCATTCCTTTCCACAGCAGCATGGGAAGGAGAAAGCAACTCTGAAAATCACAGTCCACTTCCCGGCTTCCCACTTTATATTTGAACTGTAGCTAGTAGTTTTGAAAAGAAGAAACAAGGTCCTTGCTCTGAGAGTAGTACTGAACAATTTGATGATCTCCTTTTTTCCTTATATCTGCAGTTTTATGATATAAATTACAATGCTGTGCTAAGTGAAAAGATTGAGTCTTAGCTCTTCATCTCAAAGTGCAGCAGCTCAGCTTTTTACCATTGCTAATGTGATCCAAGGGCTCTCACCTATTCAAAAGATGATAGGGTAATGCAAGTTGGAAATGACCTCAGGAGATCTCTAGTCCAACTTCTGCTCAAAAAAAGGGTCAGGCTTGAGGTCAGAACAGGTTCATCAGGGATTTTCCAGTCATGTCTTGAAAACCTCCAAGAGTAGAGACAAGAGATTGCCAATAAATGATGTATCATTTTTTGAGAGATGGAGAAATCATGCATCAGGAAATCTGGAGTAGACCAAAGCAAAGCATCAGCAAGTTTTCATTTCTAAGGACATTCAATGCAGGTGTATTCACAATTCATTCAAGACTTATGTAGCAGCATGAAGAGATTCATAGAAAACATTAATGTTGAATGGACATATGATATATCCATATGAATGGACAACAATGTCCATTATTGTTACTGTTATGTTTTGGACCAACATGTTCAGCTACTTTGTAATTACAAAAGGAAGGATGAGGAATACTTTGAAATGTTCTGTTTTTCTGAACTTATTTTATGGGACAAATTCTAAGTGTGATGCCACAAATTACACACATGAGTACAGTTAAAATAAAAATGACTGAAAAAACAATGCATATAATTCTTTCTGAATTTTTGTAAATCAAATTGCCATCATGTACTGTATGATGTGAAAAGCAGTGATGCTGATTTATCTGGTAGCATAGATGTTTATTATTCATAACTAGAGTGATTTCCTTCTTTCTTTTAACTATTATTAGTAGTAGTATTTCTACTGTATTTTAAATAAAACAACACAGTTTCAGCCTGCAGACTCCATTGTACTTATTTATCATTGCATCTTAGTTAAAAGAGGTTAGACTTATTACTCTTAAAAAAACTCAGAAGAATAAATCAGAGTTTTAAAGTACTAATCACAAGATAAAGGTTCAACAAATACATAAACTGCAGCACAGTGAGTGTTTTACAGAACTGATTAACATGTATTGAATCTCAGGATTATCCTTCTTAAACTGATATGAAAGAGAACCGATGTGTAAATGCGGTTCATTTTAATTTGTAATATATTTCATTAGCTATCTGGAAATCAGCCATCATTTTTTACAGTGCTGCTGTACTGTCAAATAAAGTACTATACATCTGTAATGCAACACAAAACCCTGAAAGATAAGGAAAAAAAACTTGAGGAATCAAAACAAAACAAAACCACTATCAACACACACAGTGCCACAGTGAGGAATCTGCTGTTCTTTTTAACTATGTAATCCATAGCAAACTGAACTCTGTTTACTTCAGCAAGAAAAACCTTTTTAATTTATTATTATTTGTGTTTTTCTACAATTCATGTGACAGGACATTACTGTGGTGTTAAGATGAGTTCAGTAAATGCAACTTTTAAAGCATTGACAAAAATAACATCTAAATTTAATGAAGCAAAATAATCAAAGAGATTTGAAAAACTAGGCTACTTTCTCATTGAGGAATACTATCTATTTCTATCAAATGTAAGGAGTAACTTGTAACCTGAAAACTGAGAAAATATGCCTAGCTATACATAATATGCCATGAATTTATCCTCTAATAGGAGAAAAACCTTAGAGCATAAAAAAGCATTTGATAATTTTCTAAGCATTCCTAAAAATGAGAATTGGAAATTAACCTTTTTTTTTTTAATCTATTAAAATGACTGCAGTTTTCTGCATCAACAAATGATTAACGATTATAACCAGTCAATACTAAAATGCCTATTTATATTTAGACGGAACACAGGCACCTCAGGGAAGCAATGAAAAGAAGGAAGGGAGGGAGGGAGGGAGGGAGGGAGGGAGGGAGGGAGGGAGGGAGGGAGGGAGGGAGGGAGGGAGGGAGGGAGGGAGGGAGGGAGGGAGGGAGGGAGGGAGGGAGGGAGGGAGGGAGGGAGGGAGGGAGGGAGGGAGGGAGGGAGGGAGGGAGGGAGGGAGGGAGGGAGGGAGGGAGGGAGGGAGGGAGGGAGGGAGGGAGGGAGGGAGGGAGGGAGGGAGGGAGGGAGGGAGGGAGGGAGGGAGGGAGGGAGGGAGGGAGGGAGGGAGGGAGGGAGGGAGGGAGGGAGGGAGGGAGGGAGGGAGGGAGGGAGGGAGGGAGGGAGGGAGGAAGGGAGGAAGGGAGGGAGAGAAAGAAAGAAAGAAAGAAAGGCCCCTGCTTATTATTATTCTCCAGCTAACCCTGGAGAAATCTGAGCACAGCAACGATGTGGTTATCAGCATAAATGCGTAGCATCACTTGAGATGTCCTAGAAATTTCTGCACAGAAAGAGATGACCCAGCATTAATGAGAAACTGGCACCACTCTGGAGCAGCAGCTTGATGTCCAGGTAGGACATCCACTTGCATCTCAAATAGGACTCACTGACATCTATGTCTAGGCAACTGGAACAAGCCCATATGGTTGATTCTGTTCCAGATTGTATACCTAGATCACTAAGCATAAGCGCTGACACGAGAGTTAGCTGTCAGAGCTCCCTCTATAGTTAGTGAAAACCTAGGTCTTAGTTTACTGGCCCACACATCAGTTCCCAGTAACATACCTTCCATATTTTTCTGCCCTCCACTTGCCACTTTAAAAGCGTGTGCATCTCCTGAAGTCTTTCCTTATATCTACCATGAAGATAGCTCAGAAAGCTTAGGCCACATTTCATATAGTAGGAGGTACATACATATCAGCAACTGAATGACTCCCAGAAGAACCTAGAGAGCTCTTCGGCTGATTAAAGGCAGGTATCTTTTTAGAATGAGCTGATTCTATTTCCTAGAATTTTGGATGAAATCCCTGAATGTTACTGCTTTTGGCCAGAATAACTCAATTTGAGCAGTTTAGCAATCAACTGATAGCTAGGATTTAAAAATTAATCAATTTTTAATTGGTCACATCAGATGCCACTTACATGACCTATTTAAAATAACAGCCTAGCTATTGGCCTGCAGAACTGGCTAGGTGACAAGAACGGTCCACTCCTCTTTGTGCAGCAGTGCCTATGCTTTTTTGTATACACGCATGAATGTGCTGAACTTAAAAGAACGCACAACTGTGCAGTTAATGATTAAGACACTCAGAGACTGATATTTCAAGATTCATTCTTTTTTGTTTTTTGGCCCCTATCCAATGACCACTTAAGGCAGCATAAAAATAAATTCAGGATTAGCAGTCTGAAAAACAGTCTAGAAGCAAGAAAAGGGTATCTTCTGGGACTTCAAGCTGAATCTACATATAAGCAATTTTCAACCCTGTGTTCAGAATCCTGATTCCCATTACGCTCAAATCTTATATTAGATTCATATGAGAGAACTACTTGCTGGCCTAAACACAACAAATGGACGTAGTTCAGTAATTAAACACTGCTGAGTTTTATAGAATTTCTGACATCTACTTGGTCCTGCACATTTCTTACATATATTTCACAACTTCTACCTTTGCACTGTTTCTCCACTGATAAATGCAGATTAGAGTTATTGCTAATCAAAGTATGTTTTCAAGGCTTCCTTTAACTGCAGTATAAAAGCCATAGACATGTACTGCAAGTTAAACAATTAATAAATATCAAAGAGATCTTGCTTCTTTTGGAAAAGTACATCCTGGGTTCTTTACCAAGATTTTATGTTACAAATAGCACAAAATAAGTGAAATCTTTTGCATAGCTCCAAGAGCCCCAAAACTTCATGAGTTTAGTTTGGTCTCCTAAAAAATAAAATAAAATAAAATAAAATAAAATAAAATAAAATAAAATAAAATAAAATAAAATAAAATAAAATAAAATAAAATAAAATAAAATAAAATAAAGTTAAATTAAAGAAGAAGAAACTGTAATTGTTTTGAAAGAAAAGAAAGAGATAATATAAAGAAGGGAGATATAAAATAAAAAGATAAAATGGAATAATAAATGATAAATAAAATGTGTGATCCAGAACACACATTCATTGGACTTTGAACTTAACATCCTGTGAGTAACTGGTAGAGGCATTTACAGTGAATGCCCACACAACATTTCTTTACTTGCAGAATGTCAGAGAAAGTCCATCAATAAATTAAAAATATATGGTATCTTTAAGAAAATTCAGAGGTTGATATCAGCGAAAACAATACAGTGGGGAAAAAGGCAAAGATTTCATGTCTTTAGTGTTGGTTTCACACAAGGGGACCTTGTGGGTTATGTAATTAACACACAAAGGACAAACCTTACTAACATTCATTTCTTCTATTTCTTCTAAAATATCTTCTCTATATTTTAGCATCTACTCTTACAGTTCTAATATGGTGAATATTTTTAAAAATAGGAAATAGAGCATACTTACCCCATCTGGAAATTGATCTTGTTTCTATTTGTGTTTGCTATAAACATGTTGTCAGCTCTTAAAAAGTCATGATGAATAGTTTCATAGGAAGTCTCATAAGATTTTTAATGAAAGGCTGATTACAGTCTGAAATCACAGATCATGAAAAGAGCAGAGTCTATAAATTAGATGGTTAGTGCTTTGAGTCCAGAATAAAAAAAAAGTGATGACAGAGAAAAACATAGACACATTTTATTGAATCTAACCCACCCAGCCCAAGTCTGAGGTAAATGTATTGGAAGAATAAACATCTCTTGACTATGTAACTGTGGTCTTCTTTCCAACAATATACAGTTCATTGTTTTCTACATACACAAGCATAGATTCTTTTAAAATTACCACGAGATTATATTTCATAGTATTTACTTGAGGTTTCAGAAGAAATATTTTTTTGATGGTTGATGGGGGGTGATCAGCAGTTCTGCTCTTATCACTAAGCTGTCTACCTCCATCCTACTGTTCAAGAAAGTGATTATTTAATGTCTCCATTCAAAAAAAAAGGTTCAATTGACAAGTTGTGCTCCTGCTCAAGCTGTGCTGGATATAACTAGACACATTGACAACAAACAGAAACAAAGCACTGAGCACATAAGATAGAAACTCAACTTCAAACTCAATATTCCTGTTTTAGAAAGGTGTCTAAAAGAAACATTAAAAGAAAGCACAATGAGGAAAATAAGTTTCAAACATATTGTTCTTATATGGCCCATATACGGCTTTGGTGATTCAGGACTTACTGTGCTAGCTATGTCAACACCCCAATATGTGGATAAGCGCTCATCTTCTTAGGGTGCATCAGTCTCCTTTTGTAGCTGGATGACAAAAGGACTCTTTAGGAGATGTTCAAATAACCTATTCTCCATTGCTGAAATAAAGGCTAGAATAAATTTGCTTCATAGAGCCTAAACTGACCTAACTTTATTTTCTTTTTCAACAGTATTCTTTGTGAATCAAATTCAGTCAGTTTGTATAAACCCTGTTCATAACAAATCTTAATGTGTTTTGTAAAAGGACCAAATTCTTATCATTATGCAAACACATTATTTTGTGTTTAAGAAACAAATACCCTGTGGCAAAACAGAGATTAGACACATCTCAGACAGATTTCTCCATGCTGTATGCCTAAATCTTGTAATTATGTTAAAATCTTCTAATTAAAGGAAAATCATATGGCAACTAAAATTTTGTTTTTCTTTTTCTGTTAAAACATTTGTTCTGTTCCATGACATAAGGCTAACATGCTCATTACTGACCTAAGGATTAAATAGCCATTTATATATACACTAGTAGTACTTGCACTATGTAACAAAATATGTGACAGGTGCAAGGTACATACATCTCTGGCATAACAAAGGCTTACCATCTGTTGATATAGTTTCTGGAACACAAAGCTATGTTCATCTGGTGGTTTAAACAAAAAGTATGAAATAAGAATATTTTTTATTAACTGCAATAAGATTTTTGCAGTTGTGATTCTTCACAACTTCATTATTAATATCCATTTCACTTCTTGTACCCTTACTCTATCAGTGTAACAGGCATGTAGAATGATTTTATCTGAAATATTGAAAGGCTTCTGTAGCCTTTCTAGAGGCCTTTCTATTGCCTTTCTAGAGGCAATAACTAGAAATACATAGTTTTTAGAGAAAACTGCTGTTAGATAAATAATAAATACATTTAGGTGATCAAATAAGAACTATTGGTTAGCCTTAATTAAGCCTATTGTTTTAGGTTCTGCTACAAAATAACTTCAAGAATTTCAGGGGAAATAATGCTTGACTAACCTAATAGCCTTCTACTTGTCTGTTTATGAGAAGATTAACTTGATCAATGAAAGGAAAGGAGTGGATGTTGTTTAATTGTATTTTAGTGGGGATTTTGACAGTTTTCTGTAACATCCTCATGAATTGTCTAAATAGGATGCAAAGTCTCCATTCTTGCAGACATTCAAAACTCAACTGGACATGGCCCTGAGAAACCTGCTTTAATTTGTCTTGCTGTGAACTGGATACTGAACTCCAAAGGTGTATTACAACCTTCTCCGTTCTGTGATTTGGCAATTTCTTACCTCACCATGCTTTGTATCTTCCAATATCCATTCACTTCCTCATGTCCTGGGCATTACAACCTTCTCCGTTCTGTGATTTGGCAATTTCTTACCTCACCATGCTTTGTATCTTCCAATATCCATTCACTTCCTCATGTCCTGGGCATGCTTCACAAATCTTCATTCATATGCTATGAAAAAAACACTGTCCTAGGCTTAATTATTTCGGACCATCTAAATGGAAGATAAAATATTTAAATAATAATAATAATAATAATTAAGTCTCAGAGCAACAAGGGCATCATATAAGACCAAGAGGAGATGAAAGGTGAGTTGTCATGCCTTCAGAATATGCCACTTAAGCATAGAACGTATTCCTGTTCTTGCTTCTGTGAAAGTTTACCCATTTATAGAAACTTGAATAATAAAGATCAAGAATATTACTCCAGCTCTGGGTATAGCCTATTGTGTTGACTAAAACACCAGTAGGAAATGTAGCTTTAAAATCATATTATAAGTAAACGGCCTGGACATGAGTGGTCTAAACCCCTGAAAGATATATTTCTGTCCTTTCCCTGTATTTTTTTCTGAAGGAAAAATTTTCCAAAGGAATTTGGAAAATTTGATACGAATTTCAGGAATGCTGAAACAAAATTATTTAAGAAAATTATTTTAAGGGGAAAACCATTAAGCTGACTAATCATAACACAAAACATTATTTTAAATTCTGTTGGGGGACATAGGGAGATCTTTACAGGCCTCAAGTGAGGTCTAGGTCTGTGTAGGCCTTGGGCTGCCCAAAGGTGACCCCGGTGCCTGCACAGGCTCACTCATGCCACTTGGCAGGACTGAGCAGTCTTGCAGAGCACCAGGTGGTACATCACACTCATGAAGGAACACTCAGGCAGCCGGTAGGTGGGGGCTAGGCACTTCTCAAAGGTGGGGGCCGGAGCGAGCAGCTCCAGCCCACCCGCTGTGTGACAAGGGCGCACAGCTAATGAGGACATCTTGGCTACAGCCCTCACCCAATCACGTATCTCCCTCCTCCCATCATCCCTCCTACCGTTCGTCATATAAAAGCTTATGTTAGCTGTAATAAACTCGTCGGTTCACGCTGAACCATATTGGTTACGTCTTTTGTCAGCCGTCCGGGTGTTTAGGCGGTCGGTGCTGCCTGTCCGCATACAGGGCGCTGTCGGTGCGGCTAAAGCCCTGCGGCGCACCCCACGGCCTCCTCACCTTGGGTGGGTCCGACCCGACTGGGCCAGCCCGAGAGAGAGCCCCGGCGCGGCGGCGTCCTCCTTCCGGCCTGCGACCGGACATCGCAGAGGATCCAGGATCCCGGAGGGTAAGACAAGCCGGTTCCCCGGGGGGGTCCAAGATCACGCGCGGAGGGTCGGCGCGTTGGCCAGGCTTGAAGACCTGCGGCCTATTGCCAGCCCCAGCCATAAACCCGCGACAAAATTCAGCATCAACACTATTTTAATAATCAACTGTTGGCTTGCCAGTGGAAATATGAAAATCTGGTGGAATTCTAAGCAATACTTTGCAGTTGTATTACAGTAATTAAAGAGCTAGATGACATCTGCTCCAAACAGAACATCTAAGTCTGCAATGTTCTTTCCTAAAGCAAAATAAATAAATAAATAAATAAAATAAAAAAGGTGTAAATTTCAGTGTTTGCCTGTAAGTCTGAATAGACAGCAAGATAGCAACAGACAGACATTTGTTTTAAGGGAAGAATCTAACACCTATCAGTGTCTTCAGTTTGTCTTCTTCAAATTGACAAGATTGAAAACATGAATAAAAAGTGATCTTGATGAATATGCAACAAAACTGTTTTTGATAGAATCATTTCTTAGGGAATAGATCTTTCCCAACTATATATACACTGATACTAGCTGATATCTAAAATGCATTATGCAAAGAAAATAACTTTATCTAAGTATATCTTAGTAAGACCATATATTAGAAAGGATGCAATTCTGCTACTGTAGTGCAACATAAGCTTGTAGTAATGCCTTGCCACATGGTATGTGATAGAGAAATGTTAAGGATGATCAAATGTAAGAGGGCAAGTTCTCCAACAGACTGCATCAGAGTAAAAAGTTTTAATAAAAGAACATAAGGGCCAAAACCCGTATGGTAAATGTAAAATAACTTTTAATAGGTTATTTTATATTATTTTATGCATTTCAGAAATCAAATATTTTATAAGAAAGCATGAGATGCATCCTAATCTGAGATGTCTGCCAGGAAACACTTCTATAAACTAGACTTATGTTTTCTTTTTATGTTGACTTTCAGTGAATTCAAGGAAAATGTATAACTGAAAACAAATCCAACAGAAAGTAGTTGTAGATGTTAAAATTACTGATGAACCCTGACTCCCCTGGATTTTTCATACCAGGCCCCACTGGCACCACCAGAGCTGCTGGTCACTGTCTCCAGGCACCCCGTGATCACCCAGCCATAGCCCGATCACACGGCAGTCCAGGTTAGCCAGTCCAACTGCCCCGGGCCTCAGTCGCTGCTCAAAGAGCTGGAGTGGTGCCGACTCCAGTTCCAGCCCCATCCTCTGACTATCCCAGGTCCCTGCTCCCTTGGCACTGTGGACTGTGACCTGATCACACTTGTGATCAGGTCAGCAAGCTCTGGGCAGACCTATCAACCTACCTCCTTCGCTCGGAAAGAATCTCCCAAGCTAACAAGTTCTTCTGGATTTTAGCAACCCCAAAACTTAGGCATGACCAAAGCAGATACACTGGTCTGTTTAGCTGGAAGATTTTATACCGGATCTAATGCTTGCTAAAAAATGTATGCTACTAGGATTAAAACTTGAGTGGAATAAGAGGGGTGGAGTAGAAATGTACTTTGAATACCTTTTGTGGTTAAATCTCATAAGAAGTATTTCTTAAGAATAGAAAAAATCAAATGTCTGGCAGAAGAGACATGGAGTTTTTAAAATCCTTTGCCCTTGCAAATGGTGAACAAAGTGATATTTTTTGTGAAAAAATAGAGTTCCCTTGAAACTGGCAAGTTCTTCTGAAGGTAGTCATCTTCATTTTTTTTCTTGCAAAGAACAGAGCAGAGCTTATTCTTCTTATCTAGTGATGACAGCACCCACTTTTTTGTTAACAACTAACTGGTCAGAACATTCACCTGCATGAGGGAGGCACAGATCCAGTAAGAAAGCATAATTTAATTAGTCCTCCCAAAAATGGGAATATTCTGTCTGGATATACAGAGGAAAAGGCAGTGGAGAAACTCACCATAGAGTACTCAGTAGTTTAAAGAAAAAAAAAAGTGATAAAATGGCATTTTGAAAGTGCACACCTAAATATTCAACAGTGAAATGGGAACTCAGCAAAGTAGGTGGTGAGTGATTAGGGAGGTTTCTGTTTATTGTCACATAACAACTCTATACACTGAAAGAAATCCTGTCTTGGTTTAGTTTGTTTCAAAGTGAAACTTTACAAATGGTGTTTTATATTCTCTCTGTTGAATCAACCAAGTCAGATCATGTTACTGGCGAGGTACTGTCCTCTCTACTGGGAAAACTGGGATATAGAAGGTTACTTCTTTCTCTCCAGAGGTAGCTATATCTCTGGACATAATGAGAGCAAACTTCAGCTTGTTCAAGAAATTGCTGTGCTGGATCCTGTGGCACTCTAGAAGGATTAAGGCAGAGAACATCTAACCCATCAAGACATGCACAGGTCCATGGTACCAGATGGGATATGTCTGAGGGTATTGTTGCATGCACATATAACAACCAATCTTCAAGGGTAGAAACCAAGACTATCAAAAATAATGAGCAAATGTGGAGACTAAATACCCAGTGTAGTTTATTTTCATAATAACAGAGTACACTTTAATAAGCTAAAGTATAGTATCAGGGATATGAGTTCTGGTTATTCAGTTCCAAAATGTAATGCCAGTGCAATTGGTGTTTTTTGCTGAAGACTTATATACACAAAATAAAGCCATTCTACTTATGCTATTAGTTTACATGATTGTTATATGTGCAATGTTTGACAAAGGATTTGACAGAAAGCTACTGTTTTCTCCTTCCCTTCTTTCAGGATATATTGTTTCTTCTAATAGGAGATTCTGTTTTTCTCATCTCTTTAGGATATACACCTTCCTAAGCAGGATCACTAATGGTTTCATCAGCCCAGTGAAGTCATACATACTTCTTTTGTTATGCTTTAAAAATGTTTTTTTCTCTGGGTTGACTCCAACAAATGGAAATCTCTGTTTATAGCTCTAGGGTCCTTATTTTATGGGTATTTACTCAGCCTCAGCTATATCATACCATTCATTTTATATCCTTAAGATAACATCTCAATAAAGTTTTCTGAGTCATGGCTTTCTGATAACCCCAGGACACTTTAATCATGCGTGGTATATATTCTTTTAGAGTTCCCAGTTTTCTCACAGTTCATGGAAACTCATATTACATGTGCAGTGTGATATGTACTACAACAGTGATAAAAAAAAATATTTTTCTGCCTACTTGTTATTGACATCTATCTAATTACCATTTTGAGAGGAGATGACAATTGAGACAATATCTAACAGCCGCAAAAATAAAATGTCCAATAGAGGGGAAAAAAAAGAAAAACAGAAAAAAAAAGAGACTCCTAGGAACCGTAAAACTGGAAGTCATGTCCAGGCAAAAGAGATTGAAAACAAATGCCTTGAAAATCAGCATAAGCCCTCAGGCTAACATCCCTTCTTGGATCCTGGACCCTCATAAAGTCTTCCTACTCACCAGCTAGTTCAGCTTGATGCTCACCCGCCAACAGATGCACGCAGTCAACGATTCGTGCAACAAGCACCTCCACACTTTCAGATTCCTGAAATATTATCAGGGGCTGTCAAGCTGCTAAATGTCCATGCCTCGATCCTGGACTTTCTTATCCAATCCTTGGCTCTGATCTTGAATCTTTTCAGGTTTTCCTCCTAATTGTCAGCTAGTCCAACTTGCAATTTGCTAGTGATAAACACAATGAGGTATCTCCAGGCCACTGGCCTATTGACATCTTCCACATATATACACCCTAATCTTCCACATATACGCATCCTAGCTGTGACAGCTACTGGAGAGGAGCTGTCAGAGAAACCTGTGAGACTTGAGATCTGTGATCCTCTTGCTGGCACGCAGACTTATGAGCCCTATGAACTGTAGGCTAATTCCAGTTGTTGCACTTGATTTCACTCATCTCTAGTTGTAAGAGACTGTTCTGAATTGTGTCTCGACATTGTTGTCATATCACCTAGACACCTCGTCTGTCAACTTGGGGTATCTCATCTCCACAATTCATGACTCCTTGGCCATGGCTCTGGGAAGACAGTGATGTCAGCTCCAGGTGTTTTATCTCTCTGCAGCTTACTACTTCCTGACCTTGGCTCTGGGAAGACTGTGAGATCAGCACGAGGCCTAAAACAATACCCAGCAGTGTCTGTGGAGAGGCACTGGTACCCAAGTTGGGGGAAGAGGAGCACCCGAGCATGCAGAAACGGAGTGGGCAGACTCTTCAAGAACAGGGACATAAAAGGACTGCGTATTTCCCCATCGAGCGTGGTGGCTTCTCCCCAGTGTGCAGCTTCTTCCGGGGCACATGGCTTCTTTCCCTGAACATCACCTGCACCAAGGCACCGAGGCACCTCTACCTGCACCGCAGCGAAGCCAACAACCCTTAGCTGGATTGGTGATTGTGGTAACTATCATCTTGCTGCACCTCTCCTGCTTGCTTGCTTTCCTATCTTTTTCCTCTTCCTCTACTTTTTCCCTCTCTGTCCTATTGTGCTTATGAGAATAAAGCAAAGAAATTTGTACAGCATTTGACCACATTTGTGTCTTAATCTCGCTCTTGGGATCGTATTGAAACCTCCCTTGAAACTGGATCGGGACACTAGTCTATCAAGTTACTGTCACATAGATCTACATGACCTGTGGTCCGCAGTCCCCTCTCCAGTTGCAGGCACTCAGACCTTGCAACATTCAAACAGGATAGAGAGTGAAATTACACATTGAAATATTTAAGGAATGATTTAAAAGAAGACAGGTTTGATTGTGGTGATCAAGTGCAGGACTCAGACAAGAATTCTGACCAACACCTGCTTGCAAAAAAACTGATGTCTTTTATCCTTCCTCCTCTTTCCCCACTTTTTTACTCCCCAGTTCCTCCTTTTCCAGATCTTTGACCCTTCCCTTAAGAAGACCCACTGACAAATTAGATCAACTTTTCAGAATAGGATTTGAGATTCCTGGTGAAGAAGAAGTTGATTAGAGCCAGCAATACAACCTTCTGGAAATAATGCTCAACCACATACCTGGCTTCATTTATAAGAACATGGCCTGCAGGTCAAGAAAAGTGATTATTCCCTCTATGCAGCACTGGAGAGACCCTACCTGTAATATTATATCAGATAATGAGCTTTCCAGTACAAGGCATGCTGGAGAGAGTACAAAGGAGGCACCAGGTTGGTCAGGGGGTTCGAGCATATGACTTCTCAATGGAGAGAGTTGGGTTTGTTTAGCCAGGCAAAGATAAAACTGGGGGCTGCCTATGAATACCTAGTGGACCCATCTGCGAAAGGGCAAGAGGCCAAGGGCATAGGTTGAGCAGGGGAGCAGCTACACCGGGACATTAGAAAAAAAATTCCCACAAGGAGTATTAAAGCAGTGGAACAGGTTGCCCAAAAAGTCTGTGGAAATTCCGCTGAAGAACAGATTTAGCAGTGTGATCTAACTTTGAAGCTAGCCATGCTTTGTGAAAGGGAATGAACTAGATGACCTCTAGGAGCCCCTTCCTACCTGAATTGTTCTATGATTCTAATTTAACCATCAGAATTTTTTTTTTTAATATATATTTAAGAAAGTGAAGGGACTTTCAGTTTCATTTATAAGCTTTGCAATCTAAAGTTTGAGTCTGGATGGAACGTAGTAATTTGAATTCATCTTTTTTTTCCAAGAGTTCTACTGAATTTATATTATCCTCCTACAGTGTATTTTAGAGATCACCTACACATTCCTGAACTTTGCTTGATCTAAGTCTCATTTAAGCTACATAGATAATAATAATAAATTCCTTATGCGAGGACATGCAAATCTATAAACTATTCCTAGAAACATTAACTAGTGCACAAGCATGTTCTTTAGTGAAGACCAAATAGAAAAGCTTTCTTTTTAACTCTTTATCATCTCAGCTGCCTACCCCTGAGGGGCCAGCTGGCATTACAGAGCTCTGGGGAGGCAGAAGTACCATTCAATGACTATTGATGATATTGAGGGCTTCCTGGCATGCAGCAATCTACTCGGGTACAAGTTTCAACCATAAAGCTAAATAATACCTATACACTTCAAAAATATGCTTTTGTGAAATAAAGACACTAGTCAGGTTTCCAATTTATTTCTGTTGCTTGAACTCTGTCCTTCCTCTCCAAAGCATATTATTTCAAAACACATTATTCAGATTTGTTCCAAAATAACCTGCATCAAGAGTGCGCAGCCTGTGGACTCTCATTTACATACAGCTTGGGGTGAGTTCAGATGGGACTTTTTAAGCTGAGCTGCTGACATGCCTTGAAGCAAGGAAGGACTGGCATAAACGTTGTTGCAGAATTTCTTCCTGTGGAGAAGGTGGCTCAGCAGAAGTCCAGCTGAGCACCAACATGCCTGGGGACAGCCTTGGTTGGTCTTCTGGTAATTTATCTACATCCTCAGTTGTATTTAAAATTGAGAACAGTTTGAAGTCCTTGTGGAGACATTTTTTTGCTCCCATAGACCAAGCACTTCCAGAGTTCTTCTTCCTTTTAGGTCTCTGAGTTATATAAAATATATCTTACAATATTTAGTCATTTGAAGGTTTAAAAGATATTTCAAAAGGATAGCAAGTTGGCCATCCATGAGCAGGAAGTTTATTGTGGGATTGTTTCTTTTGCAAAAAAGGATTTTTTTTTTTTTTATAAATACACAGATGTGCACAATAAGCATCTCTTCATTTTGTTTTTAGAAGGTAATACTGTTTTCATTTCTCACTGAATTGTATATATATTTAATGTATGGGAAAATTACATAAGGAAACACTCTCTTACTACTAATTGCAGCAATCCAGCAGGTACTTATTTTCAAGAACTGTATGAATGAATAATATTTTTAAGAATAAACAGAATGGACATTTATAATATCCAAATATCTTGTGGTATCCAAATTATGAAGCTGAAATGTCTAAGCAAACAGCTTTTGGGAGGACTTGATAACTGAAAAAGAATAGAGAAATCAAGCAAGGCTTTTACTGGAGTATACTACTAGAAAAAAACTTTCTATAAATGATCCATTTCTGTAACATAAATTATAAATACATAGTACATACATGTACTGTACATGTGAGTACTTACATGCAGGACATATAGGTTGTATAAAGATGGGAGTATTGACTAGAATAACCTGAAAATAAATAATTCTTTTCATTCAAGGATATCTAAATTTTTCATCTCAATATCACAGTATTTTTAAATATTTGCATTACTTACAAAAAAGTTTTGATAAAATAAGAACATTACTCATTTAAAAAAAAAAGAAAGTGAAACACCAACCAGGGTTTATGTTCAATGCTAAGTTTCCTGAGCCTCTATGCTAACTAAGCAGCTCACTCCAGCCTTTTGATAGACCTCTTCTAACCACTACAACAGCTTCCAACATTACAGAATGAACAGTTGTCTGAAAAGCCAAATTTCTGTAACTGTTGTAGAACAACTCAGATTCCTTCTTCTATTCATATATTTCTATTTAGTTCTATATCCATGGTAATTATTAAAAAAAGAAAAAATCCACTTCAGCAATCTGCATACACAGTAATGCAAAAACAGTTTTTACAGTTAGTTGAAACACATTTTCATAGAACATGAATGACAAGCTTAGCATAAGCTAATTTTTTTTTTTTTCTAACCTAGAACATTAGGAATATGTACTACCAAAACCCAATGTAAATATGTTAGTTGCAGAGTTACATTAGGTATGTTCTTTTCTCTAAAGGATATTTTATTACCTCTTGCTTAATTCTCTGAAAGATGATAAAACTGATACCATAAATTCAACACCATCTGCATGACTTTCTGAAAAAAAAAATAACAGTCTACCTGACTCTAATAAAGTAGGATTATCTAGGAATGAATAGTAAATAGGAATGAATAGTAAATAAAGAAAAATACATTTAGGAGACTGGATTTAAGAAAGTGTATTCGTACAAGTTAGTAGGCATAAATTTAATACTTAACTTTGTATATTAATCATATTGTTCTAGTCATAGTATTTTTTATCCTGGCCAGCAGATTAAAGGTTCTTCACTCATATTACTTTTATTATATTACAGCATACTTTTATTATATTACAGCATACTTTTATTATATTACATCATAACTCTTACCTGTTTACTTAAAGAGTTTCCCTACATAAACAGAATTACTCAAGTTCTTGTTGCTAGTTCATGTTTTCAAAGTTTAGACATCTATCCATCTACTTACATATTTATTTAATTTTAATTATGCTTTGGGGGTAAAAATATCACATAAAACGTGAGAGACTGAGGTCAGTACCTCAGTTGCTCACAATAGAATTATCCTAAAAAATGAATATCTCTGTATAATTTACAACTTGTGTAGAGATGGTCTTTTAAGAATGAGCATTTGCAGACACTAAGAAAGCATCATTAAGTTCTGTTGCTACAGCAAAGATAAAGTGCACATCTACATTCTTGCCCTAGGTAAGATAAACATTCAAAAGGTATATTTATTAACCAAAACACCCTCCCCATACACTTTTATAGAATAAAATATGTGAAACCATTTCAGGTAGAGATGTCACTTTTGGGTACTTGGGATATTTCTGAAAAGCCTAGAGAAACAATTATTATGAAGGTTAGAGAAGGCTTACATAGCATAGATTTGTTTAAACAATTACAAGGTTTAGAATTCCTTTAGGTTATTCATTAATATAAAACTACCTAGAATGACACTGAATGTCAATTAAATTTAAAGGCCATTAATAGAAAATCATCTTTATGTTTTTAATCAAAACAGAGACAAAAGGGTAACTAATTCTTCTGTGGCAGGTAGAAACTGATCACTGAAATATTAGAAACAATTCCTAAGCCGACATCACCACAGCCCTCCTTGTGGAGGATAATAATGTCACAATAAGCATGTTTCATTTTTCCTGTAACTTCAGGTGTTGTGTTAATTCTGAAAGTCTCATGCAGCAGTAATCTAATTTTACCTAAAAATCCTATAACCTTTATTAAATTAGCATATAGCCCCTGAAATAAGCCATACACACACACACACACATATGCATATAATATCATCAATACATTCATTTCAGTAATGCCACATTTGACCTCTTGAACATCTGGTCCAGTGCTTAAATGCAATGCACTGAAATTTAAGGATTCATTTCCTTCTTTTTCTCTTCCTCATTTTCACATCAGTTTTATCATAAACTTCTAAAAAGGTCCCCTGGGTTAGAATAATGTTAAGAGTAATATATATTAGCAGTATCTGGACAATAACATCACTTTCTATCTCACTTTAATAATTGTAGAGACAATGGGAATAGAAATAATGCTCTACAAGTGTTTTACTTACCCAGCATGAAAAATAAAAAGGTCATGTTGTTTTCTCTGACTCTATAGTAATCTTTACCTCAGCGTCCCTTGTAAAAACACTCAACAAGTAAAAATGCTTTGAAGGCAGGTTTCCTAATCAGATTTTTATAAAGAGGTATCCTTCATTGCTCAATTTAACAGGGCAGTTGAATGTCAGTTGGTAATTGAAGTCCCTTTGAAGAAAAATAAAATATCAATCATGCTTGTCTTTAAAAAGTAAAAAAGGTATATAAATGAATATGGTTTTGTTTTGAGCTGAGGATTTTTTTAAAAAAACAGAAGTACTGATTTATGCAACTGTCAGGTTTGAATGCATGCAACACAACTTTCTCAGATTGAATTCCATTGATTTTCTATAACAATGTCAAGCATTCAATGCATCACAGCAGCTGTGAGACTGCAATAAATAATCCATTCAGAAACAAAGTGATTCTTCTCTTCTTAAATACGCAGGTGAACATCTTGTTTTCCTGCTACCTTGCTCTGCTATAGCTTAAGCTGTTGGATTTTAGAACTTTCTAAATCCCTATCTTCATTTTCATTTAGGAAAACACACTTTGTTTTTTCTTATAACCTTCTTTATGCTTTTGCCTCTGGGACAAGCAGTTAGAACTGTATGCCATTCTGCTTATGAAATGTGAAGAGATGTAAAGAACAAAACAAATGCTTGCAAAATCAGTTTTGAATAGTTAGCAGTAAAATGTGATTGTTGCATAAACTGAGTAGCACAGAAATAGCCTTGAAAGATATTATTTCACATGCTAAATTCATATTTGGGAGGTGCAGCAGCCTTGTAGTGCACATTGCTTACACAGATCAATATTTCTAATGAGATGTACAGTGATCATACTGTCAGTCATAATCACATCTCTGCTATTGTTAGTTCTGGTTATTTAAGCTTAATATTTATAGCCTTGGCTTTTCATTTAGAAATTTGCATTTGACAGGTTTTGTATTCAACACTAAATTTATTACTTGTTTTGTTATTCTTTTTCACACATATGATTTAAAGTTGGTGAATAATTTAAATAGTACTAGGTCATTCATTTAGGCACCTTCAATTTTTTTGAAACTGCTTACCATAGACATAGTACACACAATTGTTTATAAGAAAAGACAGTTTTCAGTTATATGTTTCTATGCAGAAGGCTACTGTAAACCCCAAAGTATTTAACTGATATAAAATTAGGTTGATTTGAAATACACAGTGTATGCTTTTCAAGTGGCAGGATATAATATATTTATATAATAAAAAGAAACCAGATGTGTTTTGAGAAATAAGAAATACAATGAGGACTGGATTATTTATTTACCCTTTAATTCAAAAAGAAGAGGAGAATCAGATCCTTTGCATGCTTGCTTTTTGTAAGTGATTGCATACATGGAATGCCAATAGCATTCATCAGTTTCCAAAACCACAAGTGGGCCTTTTATTTTAATCAGCTATACCAGGTTAATACTGATGTTCATTCAGGAGCATAATAGGTCTGTATATGTACCTAGCACTGAATTTGTACACACAGAGAGTGTTTGTTTTCCCTGGTTCTGAAACTGTGCCTCTTTCTAGCAACCTCAAACAAAAGCCCTATTTGAAAGTCATCACTAGTGAAAGCTGTAGTAAAGAGTGATTGCTAACTTATCAACAATATGTACTTTAAGCACCTTTCTTCTGAGGGTGTCATCCCTATATTCACCCTATAGTCAGAAAGGAATGACAAGCTTCTCCAGGGGCTCAACTGAACAGAAACCTACCTTGTCTCCACTGATTGTATAAAGGGAGCCTGTCACAGCTATGGTCCTTGAAGCCTGAGGTTAGGCAATGTGAACTCTGTTCTTTTACCATCTTCCAATGTGTTTTAGAGTAGTTGGGAATATGAAAGGAAGACCTTCACTTACTTGGCTGCAATATAAAACTTAAAACAGCCTGTAAGTGACTGTAGGGAAAATGTGGGCCCACTGCTGAATGGGGTGCATGCCTTAGTGATGGAGAATACAGAGAAGGAAAAGTTACTAAATGCTTTCTTTACTTCTCTCTTTACTGCTAAGGCTAATTCCATTGAACTACAGCATCCTGACACAAGAGAGAAAACTGGGAGAGAGGAAGAGTTTCCATTGGTTGAGGAGGATTCAGTTAGAGATTATTTAGGCAAAGTGGACACCCTCAAATCTATGGGCTTGGAAGTATGCACTCAAGAGTGCTGAGGGAACTGGCAGGGCTCTCCATCATTTTTGAGAGGTCATGGAAAGCGGGGGAGGTGCCAGAGGATTGGAAAAAAAAAAAAAAAAAAACTCCACTCTTCAAAAAAGGGCAAGAGGGAAGAACCAGGAAACTATAGTCCGGTCAGCCTCACTTCTTTCCCTGGAAAGGTGATGGAGTAGCTCATCCTAGACATGTCAAGGGAAAGGTGGTGGTCAGTAGTCAGCAGGGATTCGCCAAAGGGAAGTCATGTTTGACGAAACTNAAGGTGGTCAGTAGTCAGCAGGGATTCACCAAAGGGAAGTCATGTTTGACGAAACTGATAGCTTACTAAAATGTGATGACTGGCTGGATGGATGAGGGGAAAGCCATGGATGTTGTCTACCTTGACTTCAGCAAGGCCTTTGACACTGTCTCCCATAAAATTCTCATGGGGAAGCTCGGGGAATGTGCATTAGATGAGTGGACAGTGAGGTGGACTGAGAACTGGCTGGATGGCAGAGCCCAGAGGGATGTTTTCAATGGGCCCGAGTCTAGCTGGAATCCTGTGGCCAGTGGTGTCCCCAGGGATCAATACTGGGCCCAGTGCTGTTCAACTTGTTCATGAACGATTTGGATGAGGGGACAGAGTGCACCCTGAGCAAGTTTGCAGATGATACCAAACTGGGAGGAGAGGCCGACACTTTTGAGGGCTGTGCTGCCATTCTGAGAGACCTGGACATGTTGGAGAGTTGGGCAGAGAGGAACTTCATGAGGTTCAACAAAGACAAGTGCGGGGTCCTTCACCTGAGGAGGAATAACCCCCAGGCACCAGGACAGATTAGGATCTGACCTGCTGGAAAGCAGCTCCGGGGAGAGGGATTTAGGAGTCGTGGTTGACAACAAGTTAACCATGAATCAGCAATGTGCCCTCGTGGCTCAGAAGGCCAATGGGATCCTGGCCTGCATCAGGAGGAGTGTTACCAACAGTTCAAGGGAGATGATTCTGCCCCTCTCCTCACCTCTGGTGAGGCCAAACCTGTAGGATTTCGTGCAGTTCTGGGCTACCTAGAATGAGAGGGACATGGAAATTCTAGAGAGGGTCCAGCGTAGAGCCACAAAGAGGATTAAGGGACTGGAGCATCTATCTTATGAGGAAAGACAAAGTGAGGCCTGTTGAGCCTGGAGAAGAGAAGGGGATCTGATCAATATGTCTAAGTACCTGAGGGATGAATGTAGGGGAGGATGGAGGGAACTCTTTTCCATGGTGGCCAGTGACAGGACAAGGGGTAATGGGTACAAGTTGAAACATAGGAAGTTCCATCTGCATGTGAGGGAGAACTTCTTTCCTGTGAGGGTGAAGAATCCTGAGAATCCACAAC
Organism: Crypturellus undulatus; assembly: GCA_013389825.1. Lineage (NCBI taxonomy): Eukaryota > Metazoa > Chordata > Aves > Tinamiformes > Tinamidae > Crypturellus > Crypturellus undulatus. Next base: position 1,447,118 of record VWPW01020774.1, read on the forward strand.
CTCTCAGGCAGACCAGAGAGGTTGTGGATTCTCCTTATTTGGGGATCATCAAAACCTGCTTATATGTGACTCTGTGCCACATGCTCTAGGTGTCCCTGCTGGAGCAGGGGAGTAGGACTAGATGATCTCTAGAAGTCCCTTCCAATCTCAACCACTCTGTGATTCTATGATTGTCTGTTTTAATGAAAATGCAGATCATCCCAGTGATAATGGAGAAGAGAGAAGGCAAAACAGTATTACTTATTTTGACAATCAACATCTGTGTATTGAACAGCCATCACATGCATACAACCAGGCTATCAAGAGCTTTCCAGTCAATTTTTCAGGCTGGGGATGTTGAGAAGCAGAGGGGTTATAGAGCAGGTATCATGGAGTGAAGTACAAGAGAAAAAGTGTGGAGAAAAAATGACACAAATCAGAAAAACAACAGAAATAGCAAATGAGATTACATTAGTCCTGATACTCTCTAAGGAAATAAACCCGGTTTATTTAAATGCTAGATTTATTTAACATTAAATGTAAATGCTAGACTTCATTTTTTTAAGAGTAGTCCAAAGAGCTATTATCTAATTGATTATTGCACAGTTTTTGTGGCTCAAAAGATTACATGTGAAACACACATTAGTCTCTAAATAATTCACCCTAACTTCAGCTTGATTTCTTTCTTAACTCATAGAAGATGAGGAAGCTGCTTATGGCTTCTATGTCCATACTCCCCAGGCTCTGAATAAAAGCTGCAGATGAGCAACTGTGATTTCTGCTAAAGGCAAAGGATCCTCCAGGCTATGTCTAGATTTTCTTCTTTCATGCTTGTGTGGTCTGTTACAGTGCTGTGGTTTGCAAATTGGCACCTGGCAGAGATCACAGCAGCTGCCATCTGGGGCATGCAGGTGGGTTTCCTTTGGATGGAAATTAAGGAAAAGAGAAGGAGTTATCCTTCTCTGATGTGCAGTTAGGCTACAGTTAAAGAAATTTCGGAAGCTGGAGAATGTGGTCACATGGTCTAGGTGTAACAGTGACTTCTTAAGCAAGAGAGACATCAGTGTGTACTACAGCCCTTTTACCTCTGGGGACCTTGCTCTTCTCCTAACTCCTCCACTGATCCCCTTGGAGAGGTGGGATTCCACATTGTTCTGTTGATTTTCAGCTGCTCCCAATTACTTGTCTCCTTCAATTCCTCGAAGGAAAATTGAAAGTTCAACAGCCTTCTATTTTTCTCCAATTTATCCTGTAAAAATAATGATTTTTTTTTCTTATTTTTGGACACATATTCTTTTCAATATTACAATATATTATACTGAAATATAATTATATTGGAATTATAATTATCATAGAATCATTAAGGTTGGAAGGGACCTTTAGAGAGCATCTAGTCCAAACCCCCTGCATAAGCAGGGTCCCTAGAGCATGTTACACAGGACTGCATCCAAGCCAGTTTTAAGTAACTCCAGAGAAGGACACTGTACAACCTCTCTTTTCAACCTGTTCCAGTGCTCTGTCACCCTTACCATCAAGAATTTTTTCCTGAAGTTCCTGGGGAATTTTTGGTGTTTCTGTTTGTGGCCATTTTCTCTATTTCTATTGCTGGCCACCACTGAAAAGAGGCTGGCCCCATTCTCCTCACTCCCTCCTTTAAGGTATTTATGGATACTGATCAGGTCCCCTCTCAGCCTTCTCTTCTTGAGGCTGAATAGGCCCACTTCTCTCAGCGTTTCCTCATAGGGCAGATGTTCCAGACCACTGATCATTCTCATAGTACTGTGTTGGACACTCGCAAGTAGCTCCACATCCCTCTCATACTGTGAGGCACAGAACTGGACACAGTACCCCAGATGTGGCCTCACCAGGGCTGAGTAGAGGGAGAGGATCACCTCCCTTGACCTGCTGGAGATGCTCTTCTTAATGCACCCAGGATCTCATTGGCCTTCTTGGCCACAAGGGTACACTGTTACCTCATGGTCAACTTGTTGTCCAGCACAACATCCAGGTCCTGCATTGCAGAGTTTCTCTCCAAAAGGTTGATGCCCAGACTGTACTTTTCAAATTTTTCAATATAGAAGACAGTCGCCCACTGCCTTCTCCTAGGGAAGTTGGCAACTCATGAATTAGACAGGTGTACTCTTCGCTGGTTGAAAAACTGGCTGGATGGGGGGCCAAGAGGGTGGTGGTGAATGGAGCTAAATCCAGTTGGTGACCGGTCACGTGCAGTATTCCCTAGGGGTCAGTGTTGGGGCTGGAACTCTTTAATATCTTTAATATCTTTAATATGATGAAGGGATTGAGTGCACTCTCAGCAAATTTACAGATGACATCAAACTGGAAGGAAGAGTTGATCTGCTTGAGAGTAGGAAGGCTCCACGGAGGGATCTGGACAGGTTGGATCGATGGGTGGAGACCTACTGTATGAGGCTCAACAAGGCCAAGTGCTGGGTCCTACACTTCAGTCGCAACAACCCTATGTAGAGCTACAGGCTTAGGGCAGAGTGGCTGAAGAGCTGTGTGGCAGAAAAGGTCTGGGGGAGCTGGTCAACAGCTATCTGAACAAGAGGCAGCAGGGTGCCAATAAGGCCAACGGCCTCCTCGCTTGTTTCAGGAACAGCGCAGGCAGCGGGACCAGGAAAGTGATAGTCCCCCAGCACTGAGCGCTGGTGAGGCTGTAGCTTAAATGCTGTGTGCCTCACTACAAGAAAGACACGGAGGCGCTGAAGTGTGTCCAAAGAAGGACAACAAAACTGTAGCACAGACCTTACAAGGAGTGTCTGAGGGAGCTGGGGTTGTTTAGTCTGGAGAAACCTCAGGGAGACCTTATCACTCTCTACAACTACCTGAAAGGAGGTCAATCTCTTCTCTAGGAAAACTACAGATAGAACAAGAGGAAATGGCCTCAAGTTGAGCCACGGGAGGTTCAAGTTAAACATTAGGAAGAATTTCTACATGGAAAGAGTGGTGAAACATCAGAACAGGCTGCCCAAGGAAGTGGTGGAGTCACCATCTCTGGCAGTGTGCAAGAAATGTGTAGATGAGGCACTTCGGGACAGGGTTTAGCAGGCATGGTGTTGAAGGGTTTACAGCTAGACTCGAAGACCTTGAAGGCCTTTTTCAAACATAATGATTCTATGATTATATATTGTTCTTTGAGGTTTCTAGAACTTTTATTTTTTCCTTTTGCAGAGAGGAGAAAAAGTATAGGGAAAATTAGTATTGTTATAATATATATATTTTTAAGACTAAATGAAATTTACAACTGATAAAGCATATCACAGAAACCATGGCATTTTTACGTAACAATGTAAACTGTACGAAATTTTAAAAGAGAAGCCAATTGAGAATAATGTAATACAGACCAAAGTTTTAAGCTATTAATTTATTAACAGCTATTGGTTATTTTGGCTTTAAAATTGTGCTGATTTATTTATTTTTCTCCCCACGCCTGAGAGATTTTGAAATCACACTCTTGTTAGGTGGTAATTGCTGCAGTGGAATGCTGGCATTCTCTGAAATTTGACAACACTCATGAATCAATATTTCAAGAAAATGAATTATAATAAGACTTTCTGTCCTTGAAGATATTTATTCTATATTTATCGTTGATGACAAAAATCATTTGGAATGAAATCAGATTGGAGGAAATTAATAGTAATAGAGGAATATTAATTAAATGTTACACTGATAGAAACTTTAGATATCTGTTTAGTGTTAGTAAGGTATTAAAATATTTTGTATCTTTATTTTTATAGAATATATTTGTTTTGCTCATATCTTGGCTTTTTACTTTTCTCTTTCTGGCATTTTTTTCAATAGCCTACTTCCTTTCTAAAATCTCAGCCTTGTTTGTGTGCAAACAACTAGGCATGGTTACATTCAGGTATGTGCAATGAGCTCTAAATTAGTCTGCTGATCAATCATCTACTTGAAATTGTTACTTTAAAATATTGATGTTGTTTAAATCTATTACTCTGTCATTAACAAACGACTATCTGTAGTCAAATTATCTGTGGTATTTTAATCAGAAAGTACTCAAGAGCACTTTCAGGTCTATTTTTTTTTAAACTTATACAACATATGAAGATGTGTAGAAACAAAACATGCACACAGAAACACCAGCTATTTTCTGTTCCCTTCTCTGCCCTGTGGAATTTCTTTGTCAAAATTAGTTGTGCAGGGTGCAGGCCATAGTAAATCTGACAGACCATAGAAAGACTGCTGCTTTTGTTTGCTGTGTTGCTTACCAGAGGTCAGGAGTAGACTCATTTTATTCTGGCCACTTGATCCAATATTTTTTCAGTTAAAAAAAAAAAAATCCTATTTGTTACTGTTTAATGACAACTAGCTTCTGAGTACAGAAAAAACACTGTCCTCAAAGATTTCATAGAATCATAGAATCATAGAATGCCTCAGGTTGGAAAGGACCTCTAGAGGTCATCTAGTCCAACCCCCCTGCACACGCAGGGCCACCTAGAGCACATGGCACAGGGCTGCATCCAAGCGGGTCTTGAAGATCTCCAGAGGAGACTCCACAACCTCTCTGGGCAGCCTGTTCCAGGGCTCTGTCACCCTCACTGTCAAGAAGTTCTTCCTTAAGTTCCTGTGGAACTTTTGGTGTTTAAGTTTGTGGCCATTTCCTCTGGTTCTGTCAGTGACCACCAGTGAAAAGAGGCCAGCCCCATCCTCCTCACTCCTTCCCTTAAATCCCTTAAGGTATTTACATACGCTGATCAGGACCCCTCTCAGCCTTCTCTTCTCCAGGCTGAACAAGCTCACCTCCCTCAGCCTCTCCTCACAGGGCAGATGTTCCAGGCCCCTGATCATCCTTGTGGCCCTGCGCTGGACTCTCTCCAGCAGCTCCACATCCCTCTTGTACTGTGGGGCCCAGAACTGGACACAGTACTCCAGATGTGGCCTCACCAGGGCTGAGTAGAGGGGTAAGATCACCTCCCTCGACCTGCT
>VWPW01020774.1:1453091-1609513 GCA_013389825.1 Crypturellus undulatus
GGGCAGCCTGTTCCAGGGCTCTGTCACCCTCACTGTCAAGAAGTTCTTCCTTAAGTTCCTGTGGAACTTTTGGTGTTTAAGTTTGTGGCCATTTCCTCTGGTTCTGTCAGTGACCACCAGTGAAAAGAGGCCAGCCCCATCCTCCTCACTCCTTCCCTTAAATCCCTTAAGGTATTTATATACGCTGATCAGGACCCCTCTCAGCCTCCTCTTCTCCAGGCTGAACAAGCTCACCTCCCTCAGCCTCTCCTCACAGGGCAGATGTTCCAGGCCCCTGATCATCCTTGTGGCCCTGCGCTGGACTCTCTCCAGCAGCTCCACATCCCTCTTGTACTGTGGGGCCCAGAACTGGACACAGTACTCCAGATGTGACCTCACCAGGGCTGAGTAGAGGGGTAAGATCACCTCCCTCGACCTGCTCCTTTTTGTGCACCAACACATAAATTCTCCCTTCTCTTCCTCTCTACTTCTTGATGTAAGCAAATTCTTTAGGGTTGTTCTTATCATATAGGCAAATGATCAGGAGTTGATGCAAGATATATAGAGTCTTAGTAAGCCTCAGAGTCTGAATTTGAGTAATAGAAAGGAAATGAGACTGAAAGCTTGATTTAAGGCAGAGATACAAATAGCCCCTGGGAGAAACAGGAAAAATTGCTAGCTCAGACATCTTTCTCTGTCTTCATCTCTGTTTTGTCAAACATAGACCCCTTAACCGCAAAAACATAGTGACTAATGGCACAGGTCAGGCAGGTTCCCTTATAAAAGTAGTGACAATATTAAAATGTCTATGCAGTTCAGATAGGGTCAGGGTGAATGGTAGAAGTTCTTAGTCATAAGTACCAAATGGATTTCTAAGACTGGCGCTCTGCCCAAGATACCCAGTGCAATTTACAGAGCAATATGGATGCATGAAAGGTTATCAGAGAATGCCATATGGGTCCATACTTTGAATAGAAACAAAGCACTTCCAGCTAGGGCATCCTCATTGGAATGACTGTCAGGAACATCTGACAGTGCAGCTAACTACAGATACAGCCTGTGAAGTCTTTTGCCCTTGAAGAAAAAATAAATAAAGAGGAAGATAAAAGTTGTGGATAATGTAGTGGAGTATTAGGAATGCTGAGATCCATCAGAAATATGTTTGGTTACAGGAGATGTATTTTATCTACATTTCTCTGCATAATACCTTTAATGCTTTCCTTATATACATTAGCAATGACACCAATTTCAGTATCATGAAAATTGAAATAGGTTATGTAAAATTAAGTATGAAATTGGATTTTATGTATTTAAATAAATTCACTTTGTTACTTGCAGCAGCAGCTTTGGAAATCAGTTTTCGTGTTTGGTTATTTTTGAAGGCTGAATAACAGGTCTTAGAAAGACCTGATAAATTAATTCAGGATAATTTAGTTTTTTGATGCTAAAGAAATAACTTTAAAAATAATCTTGTATACAGTAATGTTCAGTCATAAATATGAAGCTGTTTTGTGGAAGGGTACAAACACTGCATACTTTGGAAATCTGACACTCTCATTTTAAAGATCCAGAATTGATTCCCTAAGATGTCTAGTGCCTGATGGAGTACAGCCAAGATAAAGCATGAAATACCTTTAAGCTTTTTATCCAAAGGCTGTTTTCAAATTAAAGAATCATTGAATAAAAAAGAAAAATATTTCAAAGATCCAAGACTAGGACTAAGAAAGGTGAGGAGCCAGTGGTGTTACCTTGTTCTCATAGGATGAGAAGTATTTAAATTCATATCTTTTTTTTTTTCCCCTACAGACGTACTCAAGCTATAGGAAGAAAAAAAAAACAAGAGGAGATGTCATCAACTCTCCCTTTAAAATCTTCAAAGTGCTATCTAGATCTTCTCTGACAGATGTCATTACTATTCTTTTGACTGGAGGAAGTAAGATTCATAATAGTAGTTAAAGAACTCTTCTAGGGAGGAGGAAACCTGGATTTTAAGCATCTACAGCATCTCAAATTCTACACTGCTTCCATCACCGGAACTTCTTTCCTGGATGATGTTTGCAAGGAGGAGTAAATACAAAGACTTCTAGAGCATTTTTTTTTGTCATCTGTTTTAGGGTGAGATAAATGGCATCCAAAAGTAACCATTTCTTTCCACTGATTATAAATATTTAAGGTTAGGTGAGATTCATTTCACCGGGGTTTCAAGTCCCTACCAAAATACTGAATGCAAAAAGTGAAAATACTCTATATCAGAAAGTAGACTTGAATCTGTTTTCAGTGATTAAGTCACTGAAAAAAAAAAATGTCCATGCTTCAAAGTCTTCTGTAACCTGTAGTAATGTTGGAAAAAAAAATGATTATTGGGTCCACTACAAAGAAGAGAGTTGGAGGAAAGTCTGAATTATAGCTTTATATTTCCTTATTCATAAAAGTGATTAACTGTGGGCAGGGGGTTCACAGATCAATCTGCAGGGAGAAAAGACTATTTAAAATTACTTCTTTCCAAAAGGGGTGATGACCACTACTGGAATAGAAGGGGGAAGCACAGAAAATGATACTAGAAACCACCTTTTTTTTTTTTACCTTCATAAAAATGCATATATGTATTATGCATGTAAATGAGACATCACTTATCTAGCTTCAAATACTCACTGTTTGACAAGTGAACATAATGCACCTTGGCCTCTGTTACATTTCTTTTTTTCTGCTGGAAATATAGAGAAAGTATGACCCTAAATTTAAACTATGATTATGATTGGTGTCCCTTGCCAAATTTTTATAAAATTCTTCAGACATGATTGCTGATTCAACACTATATTTAATTGGCATATACCCAGATCTCTGTGGAGCTTACAGTTGTGCTGATTTGTGGAAAAATGTGTAATGTCTTTATTCTGTGCGAAGACAGGGATCTGGATATTAAAGCAAATTTCAGTTTCCTTTAAAAATTAAGTAAATATTCCAGCCAAGAGGGTAAAGGCAGATCCTTCACTTCTGTAAATCTAGAGTAATTCTACAGATATCTACAGATATATAGAAATTTATGATAAAAAGAAGCCAGAGCAAAATCAGTATCAGAAAAATGAAAGGTGAAAGACTTGCCTTCTGTGTTCTCCTCTACCCTTAATATCATTGCAATATCACTAATTCTTGCAATTTTATGCAGGTTTTAAACTGTCAGAAAAATAGCCTTTCTCTACTATCTGTTGTCACTTATAACACCAAAATACAAGCAAATATTTCATTGGAGGAAAAAAAGGAAAAAAAAGGAACAATGCCAGGTAATCTATAATTACCCCAATATTTTTATAAAATATTGATTAAAATGACTCATGTTGTATTTTTTGATATTTTTAACTTTTAAAAATGAAATTCAAATTCAGTAAAGAGAACAAAAATACAATTCAGTAGACATTTTCCTTTAGTTTTCTACTAGTTCTTTATGAGTTGTTGCTGAAGCAGAACCAATTTGAACCAAACCAAAACAAAAAAACAGGCTTTGCCCTCTTCGTATCATTATAAATCAGAGTTAAGTCTTATGATTGATTTCTAGGTGAAATCTGTGTAGATTCACAGGATCAAACATAATTAGTCCTTTCAGATGTACTTCTAGTAAAATTTGTCACTTTTTAAATGACTGGCTGTGGGAGCAATAGAATGATATTCATGGCAAGTTATCAGCTCAGCACGTGCTATATGATATTTTCCTTGTTGCTGCAGGATAACTATGAACATTTGAAAATGCTACTTCAAATGTGCCAAATAGTTGTATTTAATAAGGATACTTCTGAAAAAGAAGAACAGATCAGCATGTGGGCATTATGAGCATTGCCTTGCATTGCTCTCACACATTTTATCAGCATGAGACTTGAAAGAGCTCTTTTATTAAATTTCTGATTAAATGTCTGAATGCTTGTGGAGAATAGAAAGTACGACTGCCATAAATAACAGTGAAGCAAACTGAATGTATTTAATTCACAAAAAACATTTGGAAATATCTTTGTAACTAGTGCTAATCATAGAAGGCATTTTTGTGAGAACTTCCCCCTCTCTCATCCTCCCCCTCCGCAAGATATTTGCTTAGAAAGAGCATTTATAAAATTTGTGAGCAATGGGAACATTGCTTATCATGTATGTCAAGAATAAATTCTGAGCAGAAAAAAAGGATTAACTGAAAAATTTCAATGAAATATGAGATGCCTAATATCCACTTTGTTTTGGCAAATATGAGATGCATTTTATTTTAAATAGTAGTTATACTAGCTTGCTTTTGAATTGATACTATATGATTATATACATATGACTATATTGTATGAACATAATTGATCAATTCTTTAGAGGATTATCTTGAATAGTGGCAGAAAAGACAAGATTACAGTCCATTCAGTTGTATCAAAGGCAGACAGGAACTATAAAATAACATGGGACAGAACTCCTGAATCAGTGTATTTTGAGTCAAAGGCAAAGCAATGGACAAAGCCATTTTTTTAATCCAAAAGTCATGGTGTGAGCACTAATCTACAACATAAATAAAAACTGAGGCATCCAGTTGTCTCCTTTTAAGCTAAATTTAAGCAACCTGATTTCTGGAGACTAAGGCCCCCAAAATACTTTTTTTCTTCTTCTTCTTAAACAGCAATATTTACATTATGCAAAGTCTTACTAAGTCTCATTGTCATTGTTAAGTATCACTTAATTTTGGTGTATTGAATCTCACTCCAGATCTCCTACTTTAAAGAAGATTTCCTAACTCCCAAGAGTAAGTAAATCAATGATGTTAACCAGTCTTGCTGAAGTAGTCTCCCTTCACATGGCATAGTTAAAAAAAGAGAGTGAGAGCCACTCACTGAAAATATTTCTTTGACTTAATAGGATCTTTTAATAAGGACTTTGAACATCAAACTGGGTCTATATTCCTTCTCCCCAGCCTTTACTCCTTCTACCCCTCCCAAAACAAACAAGCAAACTACCTCTTACTATTAAGTTGTCCTCAATTTAAATTCATAAAATATCTTTGAAAAAAGAACTGAAGCCCTTCCTATCCCCTTTTTAACTGTCTGCCTTTTCTCAGTCAAGACAACGATATCGTTATTTACCTATGAGCTCTGGTTGACCTTAACTATGCAAGCTCTGTTGATAAGTGTCAATAAGATGTCAGTCTTCTTCAGATGTCTGGTAAAGCCTGTAGTGACAAAAAATAAGAGATTCCATTCCTGTTGAGTCCTCCTTACGGTAGTTCAAATACATACAAAGATGCATTGCTTGTGACTCTTCTTTTATAACGTTATGTAACACATTGGATGTACAGATTGATTCTAGTTATCTTCTTGCTGTTTTATTGATCTTGTTTATTAAATTCAAACGTCTGACCATGAAGCTTCTGCAGCTGTATAATCCCCAAAGTCCAAACCTGATAAAAGGAAATTAGCACTGTTTTTTGTTTAACAGACAAAATAAACACCTACAACCATATTCCAGCTGTACATACAAGTAATTCTCCTTGAAATTATTTGTGTAATACATTGAAAAAAAATATAAAATATTGGTTTTATCTGTTATAGTTAGATATATAATCCCTAATTCTATGGTGACAATATGTAATCTCAATATTTGTTATATTTATCATCACAATTTTTCTACCAACAAACATTATTTTAATCTGCACTTTACAACTGAAGTACTGGAAACCAGCTTTCCTTTGGTTGTAAAAACAGCCTTGGCATGTGTTTTTTCTAAGCATTTTCCTATCAATATACTAACCCTTCTCGCAGAAATTTAGACGTTGGCTAATTGCCCAGACCTGAGTCTGCAACGTCAGGTTCAGATGCTCCTGTCACTTGGATTGGATTTGCCAAGTAAGCATTTCATGATGATTACACAACCTAAGGTAATACCTTTGCAGAAAAGTTCTGTTTAATGAAAGGTGTCTAGGATTATTCTGAACATAATAAGAAGGAACTGGTAGCAAATGTGAGCCACCAATAAGCAGGTCAGTTTACATTTTCTGCATTTCTAGGCACAAGCTAACTGAAGGTTCTCTACTTTGTACTTCAGCCTGCCATCCTGTCACAGTATAACCTACGTAAGTTAAAAACTCACAAGATTCTGTTAATGACCTCTTCTGTGACAAAATCTTTCATAAGTCATTAGGAAAGAAACTAAAAGAGCCATTTATTTATTCCCTTTGTAAAGAAACATGAAATCTTAAAGAAATACATACGTATGTGTAGCATAAAACAAATAATCAGTTTTGGTAAAATTTCTCCATGTGCCAGGGGTTCATTTCAGTTAGACTAATTTAGCTTGTAGACACTCAGATTTAACTATGACATTGAAAAACATTGAAGCTTAGAAAAAAATGAAAAGTCCTTGGCATACCATGTTCTTCACTGTGGTGCTGTATGACAAAGTTTACCCTTAAACTCATTCTGATTAGCTACTTTTTGCTTCATAGATGCCTAATGCCACATATGATAATGACCTTATCTATCTAAGACAGGTTCAACAGAATTTTGATGACTAAGTCCTCTTTGCAAGTAATGGGATGTGAAGAAGTAAGTATTCATTACTTCTGTGGATCTAATTTGGTTGTGAAAGGACACCTCAGTGTCTGCATAGCATCTAAGCACCTGCAAAATGGGTTCAAGGTTTCCTCAGATAATATTTTCTGAACATGAATTAGTCCAATGGAGCTGAAGATGGTTTTTCCATTCTCTCTAACTTACTACTCCCTCAAGATACAGAGGAAAAGATTTAAATTTTTAAATACAGAGGATTAAAATGATCATCTTTGAAGTCTCAGCTGGATACACAGGAATGTGGCAAAATGAATAATAGTCTGAAGTCTTAATTATTCAGACTCTCTGTTGAAAGATTTCTGCTAGAGAGCAAGAGCATGGCTAGGGCATCCAAGCTAATAGGAAGAAACTAATTTCCTTTTCCAATACCAAATTGATTTAAAATACTTTAACTGGCATAGCTAGGACTACTAAGCCAAAGTCATACTCTCTCTGGTGCACCCAGATAGCTAATTATTCCATAGAAAGCAAAATAAATTCTGGAGAAGGTACTGAGATTCTTTTGGCAATCAAGAACTAGATTACTTGACAGAGCTTCCAGTGCAAGTAGAATGGAGAATTAACTCTAGCTCTATTGAGTCCCATGCTAATTTTCATCCTCTATAGGGACAAAGCTGTAAAGCAATAGTTAGGTTCTTTCAAAAACCTTAATTGCATTTTCCCTTTTTTTTAAGTATTCTTAATCTCAACAACTATTAATTTGAAATGTTTAACCTTTGATTCTCCACTTTTTAATTTTATGAGAAAAAAATAACACATTGTCTCTTTTAAACAATTTCAGAAATGATCCTGATGATAACAAATATTTCAGGTTAATTTCCATGAAACAATTCCCACCTGCACCCCATTTAGGCATTTTTAGACATTTTCATCTTTATTAGAAAGAGGGAACTTATAGTAATTGAGAGTATCTTTCCCAACTTCTGATTTGACAAAATATAGCTTATCCACTTCCTATGTTCCTTAAGCTGATAATTTTGAAAGGAATTAATTACAAATTTCATCGATAAGTCTTATTTGATTTTCTTTAGCTCACTCTTTCAAACATATACGGTTAATTTTTAATATAAAGACAGAAAATTATAAAATAATGAGTATCCAAATGTAATAAAAAAATGTTTGCTCCCAGAGCAGAATACTCTCACGCTAACAACAGTCAACACACCCAAGAAAGAAATGAGTTTGACAGGGGAAAAAAAATCACCCCTGGAAATTTCAGCCTGCAGCTATCTGTACCTAGCAACAGCTAGCAAAAGTGTTAGAGCTATCCTTAGATGAATCAGTAATATAACCAGGGAGCTGGTCCCTTAGATAGCCAGAGGCAAAACTGTATACAGACCTTTGTAGATCAATGGGAAAAGATTGAATTTTCTGTGGAAAGTAGAAAGGAACTGGAATATAGTTTGGCAGGTTTCATGTAATATTCTGCTTGCACATATATCAGACATTTGCACCAGCTTAGTGAAAACTCTTGATTCTCTGCATCAAAGCCTGCTTCAGCTGTCAGGAGTTTATCATCCAATAAACTAATCTCAGTCTATCACCAAAACTCAAGTTGTATCAGGTCAATGGAAATGGTTATGTTTTCTTCACATTCTCCCAAAATTATATAATTACTCATACTTACACATAAAGTGCACCAAATACAAGAGGAGCTGCTTCTTTCTTTAGCTCTTTTGAATATTATGTAAAGAAAAAGCTATCTAATTGCAGCTGGAAGAATTAAATACAGTTTACCCGTATGATTTCTATATCTCCTTATCGCTGCAGGGTGATATCATCCGACATTTTACTGAGAGATTTTTGTACATTCACTGAAGATACTTACTGCATAACACTTTCATGTTAAACCTATTGAGTACATCAGGAAGATGGCTGAGTTAACATCCTTTGTTTGAACTCTGTATAGCTATTAATAATATGTATATCAAAAACATTTGGAAGTCTTAGCAACTAAGTGAGCTAGTGACAAAGTTGACTTTAGCTCACTCAACGTTAGATATTACAGTCTGTATCTAAACTAGTGACTTTAGGCTCTCCTTACTATCAATTAATTAACATCATTAGATTAACAAACATCACTAGAATGTGATTCCTATAGTTTATTGAAGGAAGTTTTTTTAATGATTTTATGAGTAGCCTTTGAAAAGACATTTCTACCCACTGACTATAAAGTACTATTGGGATAGCTAGCTCATATGCGGGGCTGCACAAGGCAAAAACTGTGTTTAGTTAGGTGAATTTTAGTCATAGAGAAAAAGTTGTTGCCCTGAGGAACTTACAATCTACACAAGAAGGGAATGTATGGGGTTTCCGAAAAATTAGTTTGCACAGAGTAAGAATCTAAAATATCTCCCGAATCCCACTAAAATGTTTTAAACAGATCATATTTGCTATTTCTTCAGTATGCAGCTGTTCGTTCAAAGCTCTTCTCTAGCATGCTGGAAAGGTCCTCATACCACACAGCTATCTTTATGATATTTTTTCTTTATTTGTTTTCTTTTCAAACTTATTTCCATTGTACTAAAAATGCTGTTTGATTCACTTCCACATAGAGATCTCATAAAAAATTGAAAGGCTTCAATAATATTAAATCATTCTGCACTGCACATAGAGATTTAAATTTCAGTGCTAATTTTTTATTAGCACTTTAATTTGGAAGGTACTAGGCTTCTACAAGATTTAAAATTATTGGAGCATTTCAAATTTTTATAAGCTTTCCAGTAAAGATGTGACTATGGTTCTGGGCTTGTAAAGTGTAACACAATTTAAATTTAATCTAAATTATTTAACTGCTTCAGACTTCAGGGAGATTTTCAATCTTTCAAACTGGGATTCATGTTTGGAGACTAGAGCAATCTTATAATGCAAAGTACTTTCATCATTTTAAAGACCTGCGGGCAGCATTCAGAACAGGCCTTTTTTATTGTCAGTTTGTTAATTTAAATTATTTGTTTTCATCTCCAATGTATGGAGAAGAAACAAGCATAATAAGAGCATTAATGGAATCCATTGTTTCCTCCAGAAAGCTTAAGATAACAATGAGCTTTTCCTTTTGGATAAACGATAGAATGATGCGGACAGTAGTATTTCGAAAACTACTGTAGATTGTTGCATGATCTATAGTATCTGCCATTGCAGTGGGCATTAACAATATTTGCTGTCTTGAAAGGCCAGACAGATAATTTGTATTTTCACTGTTGCTTCTGTTTCACTCAGAGAGGAAACAAACTGTGTAAAATTAAATTGCTTTTGGTTTCAGTCTCAAGTTAATATACTAACTTCCTGTAAGGTCAAGAAGTAATATTGACTCTCCATAACCATATCTTTGCCCTAGAAGACTTTGAAGGTCTAAGATTTTTTTTAGAGAATGGAGTGACTGGGTAGTAAAACTGATGTCTGTGCTTTGCCTAAAAGATCAGGCTGCTGTTTGGAGATGAGGAGTGCACTGTGAAAACCTAGGTAAGGTTTATCTAGCACCCAACTGACTCAGATGTATTTAGAAAATATAGGCAATTTCTACACTAAAGAAAAGTGTTAATTGTGTGAGAAGTAGGTCATGATAGGTAATGGAGAATGAATTCCCAAGCCCTCCCTTCTATATATGACAAGGGCAAAACCAAAACAACAAAGAAACAAAACCTGACTTACAGAGACATGTGATTGGGCATAATACAATGTCTGATGGTCAGATTCACTTATTACTGTAGGTGCTTTTGTGTACGGAGTATTTTACGAATTTGGTTTGATGACAAGCACTAAACTGGCTTTACAGCTGTAGTCTCCTTTTAGAGTGTTATAAACCATCTGGAGAATACTATTAAATCTCACCCTTAGAATCATGGCCAGGTTTTTAATTTTAATTTTGTGTAGTAATGACAGTTTATATCAGGATTAGAATACAGCAGAATTTTCCATAACTAGCCATTATTTTGATTGAAATATACTTTAATGGTGGGAAAAAAAAGCACAAACCCAGATAATTAGTCCGGAGTAATCATTATATTAAATGCACAATGAAAATAATGCAACACAATCTCCCCAAATAATCCACATAAAAGAGACAGTCCCCACCCCAGGGTTTCTTTTCTAATTATGTCTTATGTTCATAGTCAATGTAAACTAAAGAGGTGTTTTTAGAGATTAGGAAAATATCCATGTGGGAATGGTTACCAGTTTGGGGCAAAACTGAGAGAAAGGACAAAAGCAAGCATGTATAATAAAAGGTAGAGAGGATAGATAGAAGCTGAGAGTGAAAGATATGGTAATTTATCTGTATTGTTAAAAACAGATGGTATTAATGATATATGTTCACCTTGAGAGAAGAAATACAGATTCTTTCAGGATTAGCATAACAAATTCAAAACAAGTTGAAAAACAAAAGCAAACACACCAAACCTTTCCATTCAAGCATCTCCTTTTTTATAGATTCATAGATTCACAGGAGATAAGAAACTGGAGATAGGGGGAAAAAAAAGAGAAAAAAGAAACTCTCACCCTATCAACCTTTTTTCCCATTTCTGTAATGTTGCCTCACATTACAGATATTCTAATAGCAAGAATTTCTATCTTCCTTCCATCTTCAGGCATTTGCTCTTAGTCAGAGGACAAAATTTATAACTCTTACAGCTGTGCTAAGAACTCATGAAATGTTACTTAGGCATGTATGCCTATATGTGTAAAAAAATATTTGGAATTACATTCATTTGCATGTATATTAGTAAATGTTGTCTATGATGATTAGTAAATGTTGTCTATAGCTATTTATATTATTTTTCTTCTAATGTTATTCCTATATTTTCTCCCTAATTTATATGATTACAATCAACATTTTAGTTATATCTGTAGTTTATTTATTCATTAAATCTCTGGTCCTCATTTAATAGGAAAAAAAATATCACTGATTTGACAAAAAATTTAATCAGGAAAGTAAATAAAATATGTAAAGCTTCCATTGAACAGATATTTCTCTTCTTCAAGTAATAAAATATTTAGGATACTCATTTTATAATTAAATGTTTGAGAGGACTGTGTTCTTTCTAAGAAAAAAAGAAAAGCCAAAAGGATATATTTAGAAATATTTTATAATTAAATGTTTGAGAGGACTGTTCTTTCTAAGAAAAAAAGAAAAGCCAAAAGGATATATTTAGAAATATTTGCTTAATTTTCAGCAAAAACAGAAGTAAACTCATTTTGATCTGATTTCTTTGTAGACTGTGGAAAAAAAAAAAAGGAAAAGAAAAAGAAAATCCTAAAGCAATCATGGAAAAAAAAACAATAATGAGATATTTTACACACATTCCCTTGTATTTCTTTAAGAAATTTGCTTCTTGAAGTCCAGTTATCTATTAATCAAGAAAAAAAATGACAAATGCAATCAATTGTAGAAACCAAAATTGTAGAAACCAAGGGCAGTAATTGCAGCACAAACAGATATAAAAGCCTTTCATACACACTCTAAGAATACTAGTATATTGTTGTCCCTTATACTAGAGTTCCTCTCCTATATATATTTTAAATTCTTTATCACATTTATCACATTAGTTCATTTTGATTTTTTTTCTGAACATTCAGAATTATTGTAAAGCTAGAATGGACCACATTATTTTGTCTAGAGAAAGTTCTGTGCACTGTGATGTGATGCCATTACCCATACAGTCTCAAACTGTATTGACCTTCCTTCCTGACATACCAAATTATAAATTCTTCCGATTCTCTATGTTGTTTTACCTTCTGGTTTTACCCATAGGTATCACAGATTGTGACAGTTTCTCTTTCAAAATTGTAACTATGTCTTATTTCCAGAATTCTTTTCATTGCTTTTTTTTTTTTTTTTTTTTTTTTTTTTTTTTTTTTTTTTTTTTTTTTTATTTTTNNNNTTTTTTTTTTTTTTTTTTTTTTTTTTTGCTTTTTTCACTTGTAAGTTTTCTGTATAATACATTTTCCATTTTTTATAATTCCATTTTCGACCTAATAAAACTTGCAAATACTACTTACCTCCTTTTTTTTTTAATCTCATTTAAATCTCTAATGATAAATTAAATCATCTGTAGTACCATTGCTCTGTATGCAGCTATGAATACAGCCTCTGGATTTGGCTTTTTTTTTTAACTACTTAATAGAAGATTTAAATTGCTGTCCTGTTCTAGACCATAACACTGTCTTTGTTACAGCTGTTACACAGCTATTGCTCTATCTGCAGTCTGGTTGACAAGGAGGAAGATTTTCAGCAGGAAACTGTAAAATTGCAGTTCATCTTATCTGCAACAAAGGAATCATGCTTGTACAATAATACAAACTTTTACTATTCTTCTATGCTAAAGTCTCCCTGCCTTTTAGTCCAAATAAATCAAATTTAAGGGATACTCTTGACATACTGTTGTCCCCAAATACATTTGCCTGCAGTGGTGTACAATCTACATTTTTAGACAGAGTAACTATACAGCCATTTGCTACATATTGCACTTGCCTTTAGTAAACAGCATGTTTACTACCTATCCAGGTGACAAGAGAGTCTGATAATGCCTACAAGACATCAGTCTTTCTAATGAAGATCTGTAGGTTAACAATTCTCAGAAAAGTGCTAAAAGCCTGTATCTTGTTTGAGTATCAGGTTTATGGATTGCCTGAAACCCTTGGGAAAGCTTTGTGTATGACTGCAACCCCAGGAGAGAACAATAAATATAAGAACAAACTTGTCCTCTGGCCAGCATCCACTTCAGAGAGGACAAGCCTGAGAATTGTTCTAGTTCGAATATTAGATCCCAGCTGAAAGACCTGTATAAGCATCAACTTTTCAGCTGAAATGAATAACTAAAGGCAGCTGAACTAAAATACACATTGTTTTTGTTGATCTAATGTCAACAATGGTTTCAAAACCTCAAAGTGCAGTGACCCCAAATAGGAGGCCTGCCCACCTTCCATAGAGCCCAGCATCCCCATTCAAGATTTGTGTCAGCCAGAAGGAAGTGTTTTCATGCTGATCTTGTCTGGGAATTAGCAGTGCGGTGTTGCTCTGGGAAAGATATTTGCAACAATCAACCAAGTGACAGGGAGGAGAGTGCCTCAAAAAAAAAAGCAGTCTCTTCTGAACTATAATATATTTGCTGTTTTCTTTTCCCTCTATGAGCAAGAATCAGAGCAGAGTACAAATTCTCTAAATTTACAATTTTACTGATTTTTCCACACCAATGATGAAATTTGTATTCTCCTTCAAAAGAATTTTGGAAACTAAATTTTACTCCCTTCCAAATACAACACACCTGCCCCCTAAACAATGAGGCTGAAAGCATCACTGGCATTTCTATGGATGGGCTTTGGATGTACTATCCTAAGTGAACATTTGGCAATAGGCCCTATGTTACTCTGCTACACAGATGTATGGGAGGGACACTGAATACTGAGAGAAGTTGAGCAGGAAAGGGAACAATAAGGTGCAGTGGATAAATGGGAACACAGACACTGAAAAATTGCACAAACTCTTGCAGATTGGCTACAGGAGCCTCTCATGTATTGGCTCCAATGATTTGGAGTGAAATGTCCTGGGAAGCTCTTATCACCCTTCCTGTCCTGGGAACCTGTCCAGAAATTTGCTTGTCTCCTCAAGTGTTCTGGATTTGAGCCTAATTTTCTTTCTTAAAATCTAGTACCCATGTGCCATTGTGCTTTGTGAACTCATTAATTATTTCACTAGGTTCAGCTAGCTCTTTGTGGCTGGTTCCACATTCTCCTCTTATTCTCACATTTTCAATTAATTCCTCTCTATTTGCAAGTAGGTCAAGGATGGCTTCTCCTCTGCATTGGGTGGCTGTGTTTCGTTTCTTACAGATAATCCCCCTATAAATGGTATCTTGTGATTCTGAGTATCTTGAGTTTTCGTTCAGGAAATTTTCGTTCCTGAATGTCTCTCGTCATTTACCATTTGTCATTTCTTCTTTCATTGTTTTTAATTCCTTAGAACTTTCTCCAAAAACTGAACCACTATATTCTTTAATATGAACTTTTGTAATTCTCCGAGATGTAAGTCCACAGTTTTCAAGTGGCTTAAAGAAACCCAGCTTTATTTATTTCATTCATTCATTTATTTATTTATTTTTTAATTCAGGCAAACTGTATCCACCCAACAATCCTGGGCTCTTGAAAATCCTAATTAGAATTCTGCCTGAGTCTAACTTTTCCTATATACACACTGTTCTTTCAAAAATACATTGACAGTCTGGTTGTGAGAATCACCAGACTTATTTTAAATAAAACAATTTATATCACTGTAATATCAATTTTTAATACCACTTCTGTGTCTTCCTGTTGTCTTCTTTGTTCCCTAATTTTGTAACTATCATAATACATAGACTATTATTTATTCTTTTGTTTTACCTAGAAGTTACTTCTTCTGCTTAATATAGACTTAGGAAGATTTAGTGCTTTAGCATCAGTTTGGTATCTCAATATGTACCAGATGGAACTGAGAGAGAGCTATTTTTTCCTTCCTCTAAGTGCTAACAGTAGTTTAACACTTTTCTAAAGAACTGTACCAATTCTGAACTAAGGTTAACCAGTCATATGTCAAAATATGGTAAGTCTCAGCTCAGACTCCTGCAACATTCAACACTTGCAGCTGTTAGCATTAATAATACAGAACAGTTGAGATGATTGTAATATCTCTTATAGGCTTCAGGATTACAGAGATGATGATAAGCAAATTTTTTGACATGATTATTGTATCAGTCTAAATTTGTGAATACTAACAAGGGATAGTGTGACACAGGGTACTATGTTTGAAGTGAAAAGCCATTACAGAAATTATAAATAAAATGTGGAGTGAAAGGCTAGTAATGAATGTGCCAGATGTTATACTCTGAAAGCATGGAATATTTATGTGATATTCTAGTCAGGTGCAATGGATGCTATGAACACACAAAATATTTGAGAAATACAGGATTGGAATATATTAAACTGTTTGCTAGTTACTGCATTTCTGACTAAATACAGGAAAAAAAATCAGGAATTTCCATTGGGGACAATGCAGATTTTGCTGATGGTTAAATAGATATACAGTTTTTAACTGGTGATTGAAAAAGACCAGTTTTATATGATTCAAAAGTTTAGGGGAAAAAATGAGAGAAAGTATCTAAAGAGACAGATGAGACATTGCCTGTACTAGAGCTCTATATATTAACTGACTTTTGGACTTCTCTGCCCATTTCCTATATCACAGAAAACTGTTCTCTCTTAAACATATGCAAAAGCTAGGTATGGCTTCAATGTACTTTTTTTTTCATTTGTAGGTAGTCCAAAATAAATATGTTTGTGTTCTGTGGAAAGTTCACTGGTCACTGGTTACTCAGAAAAGTAGCCAGTGTATCTGCACATTCATTACAAATAACAGGCTACAAATAAGTGACTACTGTAGTTGCTAAGAACAGTGAAGTTTTGCATCACAGGAAAGCATCTGTTTTATCAGGAAAAATGATGGCCAGAGACTTCTTTTGAAAAAAATGAGAGCGGCATGCAACACCGAATCCCATCAACACTCTATTACTTTTCCTCAAATGTTGAGGAAAATCTAAAACAAACAATATAAACTATTTTTAAGTTTCAGGAAGGAGGGTCAGAAAGGAGGGCCCTGAATCCAGCTTGAGAGTGTGCTACTCTGTTCGACACAAAATCTTTCAAATTAGATGCTGCTGTCAAGCTGTATGTTTCTTTGGCAGACAGAGAATACTTCTTTATACAGTGATAGACTGTATAGCCTTGACTGATAGAAAGGAGACTGCCCAGTAACCTCAGTTCCATAAGGTAAAAATTTCAGGTCAAACGCAGACAAATGCAAAAAAGCCTGGAGAATTCTTCAGGTACAGCAATAGATCTCCGTTTAAATTGTAAGTGAATGCAAAACAGGGGAGGCAACAGTTTCTAAACTTTTGAAGTTACTTTACAATAACTAGTGGAGATCACTATTCTGCTCTGTAGCAAAGGTGAGCTAAATTTTGAGCTTAACCATTTCTTTCTTTTCACAGATTTAGATTGCATGACTTCCACACAGCATTAACCTACTGCATTCTGCCTTCTCACCTCTGTTCACTAGCAATTGTCCTTCTTTCTCCTCCTTAGCTCATCGTTGTTTAACTATTTTTTACAAAAGTTCTTGTCAGCATCTCCCCAGTGAGTTAATAAGAAATTAATTAAATGCTTCTTGCAATTGGGTAGAGAACACCAGCAACTTAAAAAGAGAGATGAGGCTGCTTGCTCATCTATATGCTGGACTCAATGACTCTGAATCAGGGATAGCTCATACAATTCATGTAGCCTTTTCCTAATTCTGGATGCAATCCAGTAGTTATTCACCTTATTGGTGAAGAAACATGGCCAGATTTTTTTTTTTTTTTTTTGGTAATGAATAGATTAACTGATAGAATGTCAATTGAAAGATCTTTTAAAACTAGCTTTTCAACTAGCTGTTCATTTGGGATCACAGGTGGTTTAAGCTGGAGATAAGAGAGTTACAAATAAAATAAGGTCTGAATAACTAGCTTATTACTCCTAATAGCAGTATACAACCTCTGTGTCACTTAGCTTGTATTAGTACAACGCTCAAATGTTATAGCCATTTTTGTATCCCCAAGACCAGATGGAAGAATATCTTTAATATGCATGCAACTAGATCAGATGCTCCCCATCCTGCACATATGTGTTAAAGGCCCACCAGTTTTATTCCTGGTAATAACTGAGGTACCAACCTCAGTGTGTTTCTTCAGATCAGTGTAGCTCAGTTTTGAACTTCAATTCTCCCTCCATGCTTTCTGTGTATGAGATGAAAGTGTGTGATGCTGTCAGAAATAGATAGAAAATAAATTAGATGATAGAAATAAATTACTTATGAATATAGATGTCAAAAATATTTGAATGTTACTTCAAGCCTTACCATGATAATCAAGACAGGATTCAGATCCAAACTGTAGGCACTTTGCTGATACATGTATACGGAAGCAACAAAACTCATAGCTTGTGGAGATAGCTGTTCACCAGTTAGTGTCTTACACCATTCTACTCAATTAGCAGCATTCAGGACATCAGCATGAAGTTAGCAAGTGTTACAGAAGAACTACAGAAGACCAGAAAACGGAGGCCAACCAGACTACCTGGAGCATGTAAATGAAAACTACATGTCTGTGTTTCAACAACTAACCAGTTTTTAGCTAGTCCTGTTCTTAGTTCTTAAAATCAGTAGAGTCTAGACAATTATTCAGGTTAACAGCCATTGGATCTCCACATCTGTCTCGTGTACTTAGCTTCATTGTGAATGCCTAAGTATAGGCAAACCGACTCCCTCTCCTGTCATTTGTTTCTTTAATTCAGTGCAGAACAGCAAAAGGAGAGTATTATTTTTGTTTTCCTCTCTACTTCATTTTGTTTTTTCATTTGTTTCCCAAACAAAACAAAACAGAAAAACCTAAAACAAAGATGAGAGTTCTTGGATGAAGTTAAGACATGTAAAACACCCATCTGGGTGATTTAAACAATATGTAAACATTTACATTGACTATGCTATAAACTTATATATAACTATGCTATAAACTTAATGTTTACAATAGGAAAATGGCTTTGTCAGACATTGTAAACATGTACCTAATGCAGACAGATTTTTATAGTATTTTTTGTATGATTTTGATTTTACACATTAAACTTTTGTCAAACACAAGCATTTTCTTTAGAATTAATTAAGTGAAATGTGAACAAGCATAGAAGCAATCATTTTTGATGTTTTAAATGGTATACATGGAGAAAAAAAATGGATATGAAATTTTTACACAACTTTACCAATAAATTAATTATCTAGATTTCAGAATGCCTGTGCCATTCCTAAAAAAAAAAAAAAAAAAAAAGACTATGACTGTATTAAAAATTATCAAAAATTGTATTAAAATCATCAATCGTATTAAAAATCATCAAAATTAATCACAGATAGAAATTAGTGTATTCAGGGACCAGCTTTGTAGGAATTTAGTCATTTGCTTATGCTTTTTTTTTACACTTCTATGTTAATTAAACAATATAAAATTAAATTTTAAATGTTAGCTTTACATTAAAAAAATTCTTAATTGTTCTTACTTTGCAGAAAAATTCTTGTGAAGTAAGGTACTATGTATTTCATTTAGCAAATATAAAGCTTCAAAAACATTACTGTGGTGTGAGAATCCTCTAATTTAATTAATGTAGTTTCTTAAGGTAAGTTTGGGAGCAATTTTACTTTATGCAAAACAGGTTTTATTCATCCCAGTAAAAATGAACTTATATGTTGTATTATTTGTATTGAGTATTAATTGATTAGAAATCATGTGTGATACATGAGATGACAGTCAACCAAAGAAACTGGCTTTACTAAATAACAACAGCCATAATGTGAACGTGTAAAATGATGTGTCAAAAATGAAAATGTGCGATTTCTTCAAAATTTAAGAAATCTTTTTTTTTTGTCGTGACATATTTCATTTTTCATTTTTTTATTTTTATCGCATTCATAATTGTATCAACATGATTAAAATAGCGCATTTTGCTATGAGCTATCAGTATGAATGTTTTGCTTGATTTAGGACATCTTAGTTAAATCTAAAATGTGTGTTGAAAATGGGCTTCCATTCAAGCTATTCCTAATTTAAAGATTGACTTCCATCTTTAGATCTTTGTACCAGCTCTACTTTTTTTCTTTTTCAGACAATATAGCATATAAACATACATATATACACACAATACTCACAGAGAATATATAGAATATAAACTTCAGTGGCCAAAAGATTTCATTCTGAAACATGCAAATAGAAGGAGGTAATGACCAAGGGCAGGTAAGATTACTGATCTGTCATCTATCCACCACAGAAATATGAAAGGTGAATTCTAATTTACTAAGGAAACTCCAGAAATGAATAATGAACCATTGTTTTAATTAGGAGAAATGGCCAAACAGTATCCCTGTAGATAAAGATTCAGATAGGGCTTCAGAAAGAATGAATAGAATCATTTTGAGGGAGTACTCTATAGAGGACTTTGGAGGCATGGAGAGGGAAGAAGAAATGGGGAGGGGTTGAAGAAGTAACATTCTACACCATAAAGAAGTTCTCGGCCTATCTGAGATTGTGAAGATTTAGATGAGGTTGCTCCTGAAAGTGTGCTCCAAAGTGTACTTTCAGGTAATTCTCTAATAAAGGCATACTTTTCATTACGCACGAACTAGTAAAGCTCAAGATCAAAAGACAGTAGGAATAATTTCCTAGCCTGGGGTTCAGACATGCACCTAGGAAATGAAATATCAGAGTCCACTTTAGCGTTCACTAAAAGTAAAGAAGAAAAGGCTTCACAGAAGAGGTCAAACTCAAAACACCCTGTAAAACTGTGTTTTGGGTATTTTTCTTCTAATGAAAAAGGTTTATATGACAAGGCCTTATCAGGATAGGACAAGAATTTGATCTCTTGTGCATCTTCTTTAGATATACTGGACAAACTGTGGTAACCATTTAACTTAGAAATCAGGACAGAAATGAAAGTTTAATGCCTTCATTTAATTTGCCAAACTGATTTACACTTGTGAACTTTTGGGAATGATTAAAAATGCATTTTCCAACAGATAAGCATCTTGCCAATATACAAAACATTAGCTCTTTTTTAAACCATGGAACTGATATAGCAAGTGAAGTAACAGTACAGTTTCCTGTAAGCCAAGAAATCCATAGCCTATCTGGTGAGGCATGGAATTAAGGTTTTATTTTTACAAAGCTGATGAGCCTGAGGTCCATTAGATTTCTCTCAAACTGCCAAATCATTTGGCACCGATCACTCCACAACCAGCAGATAATACATTTCAGTCATTCTTAATCTGAACTAGACTTGAAACAGTGAGCTAGAGGTAGAAGTGCCTGTACATGATTTCCAGTCCTCTGAATGAAGAAGCTCCCTGAATGAATGCCCTGAATAAAGTTCACACTTAACAATAAGAACAGTTGTATTGAGCAGACAAGCTATAAAAGCTTTTTATCTGCTTCCATTTCTTAAGCAGATCTGTGAGAGAATTGCTCGAGAAAGGGGAACTCAGCTATTATATTTACATTCATACTCCACACGGATTTATAATTGAAGAATACATCAGAACTCCTTGTATAACAATATTTTTTCATCAGAAGTCTAAGTTGATGTGTATCAGAGCAGAGTGCAGGCGTGAATCAACTCACAGTTGGTGTGAACACCTGGTACACTGAGAACTGTGTACTAAACTGGGTGTGCAGTGGTGTTCACTGGGTCTGGTTCTCTTGCTAGTTTTAACACTTGTATACAAATCATGCTTTTTAAGCCAGTGATTTTCAGAATTCATTTCATATTCATACTCATTTTTTAATTTTCTTTTTTTCTCTCTCTCTGTGCTGAAATTGGGCTTGAGATACCCTGCTGGGTATTTCTTGATAGCATAGGACATATTTACAAGCACATATTTCAATAAATAATATTAATTTCATATTTTTGTATGCATTTGCTGTCTTAATAAGTATCCTGGGGATATAATTCTTTAAAACAGACTTGGTGAAGAGAACAGTTTTGTAGCACTGGAGACAAAAGAAAATCCAATATATTGTAATTAAATTCAAACCGATCATTAGAGGAATTTAACACTGATTTTAAATTGGTGTCTAGAAACTGTAGAGACTTCTACTTACGCTATACAAATCTCATGGGCATGTATAAGTGCAAAGTTATACTCAAAGGTACTTTCCTTTGTAGCTCTGATCACTTTTTTTTTTTTTTTTAACTAAAACTCTGAGAAAGGATTTAATTAAGGCAATTCAGTATTTTTAGGTGCAAATCAGAATGCAAAAATTAAGAACATTGTCAGCTAAATATAGGCTTTAGTATTATGTGTTATTTTTAAGCTATCTGAGACATCCATTAGGGACAGACAGGTAGGAAACAGAATTTATTCATGCCTTATCTTCTGTTGCTAGCGAGGCTAATAAAAGACCAGGTGAAAGCCAGTATCTGCAGAGCGAGCTGCATGGGCTTTAGATTTAGACAACTTCACTGGACTCTCACAAACAACAGAAGTTATCTGCATTTCATTTTAGCCCTTAAAATCAAGTGTTTCTTATGGCTCTAATATAGTTATTCAAGGACTGATATCTCTTTTTAATTAGTTGTTTATGGTTTGGTTGTATTTCACTGACATTATGATGTTACAAGGCAAAATTCTGAATTTGGGATTTTTTCCATCTTTTGTCATTAACTAGTTTGAATGTTTCTAATTATGTTTTTTCTTGATGTTTGGATATATGATTTTAGAAATAAACACAAAGAAACTGTATAGTTTGCATTCAGCATGCAGAGGTATAATCTGCTCCCTTTGCTGGAGGAAATCCTCAGTGATGTGCTGCCAATATTTTAACAAGAGACTCACAAATCATTTTCCCCTTAAGCCTATGTTAAATCTGTGCACCAGGAGTATTTGTACTCCTGAGAGGAATGGTGACAGACTCATTTGTTTCCAATTTAATGTGAAAATGCATTCGCATAAGCAAAACCAAGAAAGATGGGATCTTAGTTGGCAAACAAACTGTTATTAAGCTCCTGGAAATATTTAGATGCCATTCCTTAGCAGAAACAAGCAGATGAAAAAATGTGTGCAGATAGGTTACTAGGATAGCATGATCTATTTTGAAACAGCATGTGAGCAATAATATAACTGCTTATCTATTGAGATATAATACATCATGAGATGTTTGTTTTTCCTCACTAAAATACCTACCATTTTGGAAACCCCTAAAATGTTCCCAAATGCAAAATGCTTCGCATATTGAGCGTATGCTTGCACGTGCGTGCATGCACACACACAAATAATTATGAATCCTCTAAAAGTCCTTATCCCATCTCAAATTACATTTTGACACCCTTAAAGTTCCATGTGTACGTTTCAGTCTTTCCTAGGAGCATATTATTGCATCAGGAATATCCGTAACAGACACCAGAGAAATGGGAACAGTACAGAGTTGTATTTCTTAAGATCTTCACACAAATAATAGAGGAGGAATGAGAGTGCTCTGCCTACATCTTCCTCAGCCATCTCAACAGTGCCGTAACATATAGTTTACTTAGGGAAAGTAAAAGTATCTTTCTTTGCTGTTAGAGCTGTTCCACTTTGCATGGATAAATTAAATATCTATTTGGTG
This sequence comes from Crypturellus undulatus, assembly GCA_013389825.1. Lineage (NCBI taxonomy): Eukaryota > Metazoa > Chordata > Aves > Tinamiformes > Tinamidae > Crypturellus > Crypturellus undulatus. The sequence goes on from VWPW01020774.1 coordinate 1,475,851, forward strand.
AAAAAAAGAAGGATTCAAAATAAGTGAGAGTGACTCACAGCATTTTAGTGTCACCTGCACTGTTTTTTGAAAGCCCTGAAGTATAATATCTCCTAAATCATTCTTTTTAATCTAGAATTTTCAGGAAGGATTGTATTATTTTTTCCTAATATAGAATAACAAAATACTTAATAAAAATGTGTTCGGACTTCATATTCCAACCATGCCAAATCAGCAGTTTGACTTAATATTTATGTTCACTTTTGCAAATTAATAAGAATGTGATGAATTTCAATAAAAGGGGAATACTGTTAATCAGGAAGAAATATGAACCATTTATTTAAACATTTTTTCTTAGGATATTTGCAAACTTGATGGGAAGCGTATCTCCTAGAAGAGATACACATTTCCAGGCTGAGAGATCTATCAACTGAACTACTAACTAAAGTAGATCTCCTCTGGCTATTTTGCTGAGCAGACTTTGTAAATAAGTTAGCACCTAGATTTCTGGATTCACACAGAATTCGTATCTATAGTATCAGATTCCAACAATAAAGTTCCCTGAAAGTATGACCAATTTTGGCCTACTTCTCAACACTGCAGATCACAAAGTCTGAATCTTCAAAGTGATCAAACTGATCTATGTCTGAGCATGTACAGAAACAAAAGTTACAGTCCTAGCAAACTGAAATGGAACAACTCCTTCCCCCAACCTCTCTCCAAAACAAATGCCCTCAAAATGAGTATGTAGATATGTAAGTCCTTATTTCTGTTTTGGAGGTTGAAACCTATATATTTCTGGATAGCAGGTAGCAGTCAAAATTCATATGTAGCATTCTTGATCTGACAGATGTGCTGATTTTTATCAAATATAGTTTGAAGAAATAAAATAAAAGGACAATCTGGCAATTATTTTTCTAAATATATGGTGGAGTCAATTATTCTCCTACATATATGGTGAATTTGCTTAGGATACTTCTATGATGGACTCTCACAAAGAGAAACAAAGACTTTCTTACTTTTCCCTTTTTACGTAACAGATTTTACCTGTTTCTAGAATTTTTCTTACTGACTTTCATTGTCAGTATGAATAAGTTTCTGGAAAAAACAAAACCAAAAAACCACCACCACCAACAAAAAAAATAGCCTCCTCTTGAAAAAGAGGAAAATGATAGATTTTGTTTCACATGATAAATATATTGCATAGGTTATAGCCTAAGTTTTCAGAACTGGAACCCTGGTTTCACAATGTTTGATTCAGTTGCCTACTACAGACACATTGTATCGTTTAAGATGGGGCTGGCAGATATTAGAGAAGACCCTGAAGGACATGAGTAAAATTGCCTAACTAAGCATTATGGAATCCACTGCCCCAGTAACTGAGGCAGCAAGGGATTGTTGCACGCACTTATCCAGAAATAACTGTCTAATGCCACTTGAGATACAGTTATAACCCAGCTGGCATCAACATGCAACTTGAGAAAGGTATCAGACTCCTTTACTCTGTGCCACGTGCGCCAGTCACACAGAGATATCCCAAATGTCTATGGTATCCACTGATGGCTGTCTGTAGGTCCCTGTGTACAGGCAATTGAATGAAGCCCTCAAGAATAGTAAAGTTTAGGTTCAGAATTTTGGAGGAAAGCATAGTTGCTGATAAATATCTACATCCTGTAACAATTATTTAATAACTTTAAAAGTAGAGGTCATTAAACTGAGAAAAGAGGTGATAACTAGTTTGCCTAAATCTTGCTTAAGTTGGAATTTAGAAATTTCACTTCACTTACCTATAGCAACGCAGTACCCGTACTTTCCAGAAATTCTTAAAACCATAGTAATGATTTTAGCTAGTAGTTAAGACTTTCTCTGTAATGAAAAGAAAAATGGAAAGATCTTAAAAAATGTTCATGCTTTCGTAAGATATTTATCTATGATAAATGAGATTCCATCTCCCTTGGAGGTGCCTGCTATTTATTTATTTATGTATTCATGTGTTTACTTCTGCTGAGAAAGGGACAGCTATATCTATATATGTGACAGCAGATACATTAATGAAAGTCTAGTCTAGGAAACTTTAAGTCCTGGACATTTTAAGCCTTCTTCCTTGACAGATGAAGGATGCTATTCTCCTCTTCCAAGTCCAACCTATAGCAAAGCAAGGCACAAATTGCAAAGTTTTCCACACAAACAAGCAAACTAAATATGACTAGCCGTAGAGATCAACAGACTTGGCCACTTCAACAAAGCCAAGTGGCGGGTCCTGCACTTCAGTCATAACGACCCTATGTAATGCTACAGGCTTGGGGCAGAGCAGCTGGAGAGCTGCATGGCAAAAAGGGATCTGAGGGTGTTCGTCAACAGATAGGAAAAATTCCTACATGGAAAGAGCAATAAAGCGTTGGAACAGGCTGCCCAGGGAAGCAGCGGAGTCACCACCCCTGACAGTCTTCAAGAAACATGTGGGTGAGGTACGTGGTTTAGCAGGCATAGTGGTGATTGATAGGTTTATGGTTGGATTTGATGAACTTGAAGGTCTTTTCCAAACATTTTGATTCTATGATTTATATATGTGCTTATATGTCATATATTTATGTATGCATATATACACAAAATCATTCAGTTGCATCAGCTCTTTCCCATGTGACTCATTATAATCTGCTTTACTGTTTTCCTTATAAGTTAGAGAGATCTGGTTAAAAGTTTTCAGCGCTACAATCAAGTGATTCTTTCAAGAGCATCTCAATCAGTGACCTGAGTATTCTGACTTTTGCTATTATCTACATTTACGCTGTTTATTAGGGTTTGTTTGCTTAATTTATTACCCTTTCTGTCTCTTCTTTATATTTTATGCTAAATAGCCCTTGTTATACTTACGAAACAGATATCCTTACATTACAAATATCCTTACAGATAACCTTTTAGACGGCATAAAATATAAATTTTCAGCCTCACAAAATTCGTGAATCTTTTGGCTCTGCAGTCAGTGATATTGGCATTTCATTGGTCTACACTCTTATTTGAAATGTATAACATTAGCCATTTAGATTATATTTTATGTAAATAATCACACTGTTACATATGGTCTGCCCTATTTAACTTTTTTCCCTGCCCACAGACTAGAGAAAAAGGAGGAAAAAAAAAGTTAATTAAAAGTTCCCCACAATTCACATGTGAAGAAAAGTTTCAAAATCTAAATATACCTGGCTTGTTAAAGATCTAATGGAGAGGTCATATGATGATCTGCAGAAATATCTGATACCTGTCAATATTTCTGATGAAAATGTAACAGAATCGTACAGGAAAAATCTGAAGGAAAGACATGAAAATACCTAAGCAAAACAATGTTTTGGACTTCATGGAATAAAACTCAGGCAGTGTATCTGATCAACAATCCACTGAAAATGACAGAAAGCCTCAAATATTATGCCTTGCTTTGTCATACTGTTAGCAGAAATAACAAGATGCCATTGTTTAGAGCATAGAGATCAGAATGATGAATTCTTATTTGAGCTTGGTTACTGATTCATAAAAAAATGTTAAAGAATTATTTCTTTCAAGGCAAGAATTTCCTAAGTATAAAATGAGGATAATAAAAGACAACTTACTTTTAAGAACACAAGGAATAAAAAGTGATTTTAAAATATGAAGTACATTTATAAAAGTGAAATGATATGTAAATTGTATCTGGATTTTCTGATTGTTGCCTAAATTACTAATTCAATTTCTTAAAGCATCATAAATATAGATATTGCAGCAGTACACTGGGGTTAAAAAGGAAGTTTTTCAACTTTTACTCTAAAACTGATCAGTTTCAATGTCATTCTTTCAAAAGATAGAATGTATATAAGGCAATATTTGGCATTAAGATGTCTCCAAAAAAACTCATATGTAAAAAATAAATCTCTTCATATATTCACTTATTATCACATAGGTCAAATCAAGGTAATAGAATTACATCCCTGACTCTTCAGACTAGGCAAACATGAAAATATAAAATAAACAAATTCAGAAAACACATAATTCAAAATCCCTGGAGAATAAATCATTTTTGATCAGCTTCTAAAAGAATTACTGGGGTCAATATATTTGGCACAAATATTCATGAAGATTACACTATGTTCATTATGCTGGCTTATAGCCTGTCTTTGCTTTTATAGATTCAGCAGCTCCAAAATGGGGAAGTAGAATTGAAAGGGCATTTAATCTTTCAAGAAATCTGAGACCACATTAGCTATTAAATTTAAGTCATTTAGTTTATTCCTTTTCCATATAGCTTTCTGAATTCCTTAAAAAATCAAATTCTTGTAAACCTTAAAACCTTTAAGGTTCTATTAATATGACAAGACTTTAGAACTGGGATAAACCTAATATTTATTGATTATAGTTAACAAAACAAGAGATGCCATTAACTGTCTGTGTGAGAGAAAATTGTAATGATTAAAAGATGTTTCAGATTACATTTCAAGATATTTGCAGTAGCTAGTATTGTGACTTCCTTAGAATTTCAAAACATAAATTACTATACAATAAATGATTTAATATTTGTAGGTCTCTAAACGGTTGCCTGCTTTAATTCAAGGAAACATATCAGACGAAAGGATACTAGTTAATTTCTGTTGGTGATCACCAGAAATAAGAATTCAGCTAGGGCTGGTCAAGGTTCCTGTATCACTGCAATAGTAAAGTTAGGGATAGACAGACAAAAGTGATTAAGCTGAAAAATATACTCGAGAAGCAGATCATGACTTGCAATAACTTTAACCTCATAAATTTGGCTCCTAGGCTGACTAACAATAATAGCTGCCTAATTTCTCCCATGTGCTATCCAATCCTATTGTGAAATGTAGTACAGGGAATCTTGAATGGCCAATGTCTAGTATCAGCTTGCTTTCTGGATGAACTGAGAACTACAGTTTCCATGGTTGTAATTATATAAAATTTAAAAACTCTAATCATATTTAAAGAAAATACATACTTATGAAACATGAAACAAAATTTGTAAAAAGCTACATATTTAAGATGGAATATGATGTAAAATATATCGATTGACCTGCAGCTCCATTATTTCAATATAATGCTTGCTTTTGATAATTTTTTAATGACATTTATGGAATTTGAAAATCTTACCACCAGATATTTGATTTTTATTTCCAGGCCAGTGATTAAAATTTTGACTAGTAATGACCTGGACGGACTGGACAATTGGGTGGAGGGAAACCTCATGAAATTCAACAAGGCCAAGTGCACGGTCCTACACCTGGGGAGAAATAACCCCAGACATCAGTACAGGCTGGGGACCGACCTTCCGGAGAGCAGCTCTGCCGAGAAGGACGGGGGCGTCATGGTGGACAACAGGTTGACCATGAGGCAGCAGTGTGCCCTCGTGGCCAAGAAGGCCAATGGCATCCTGGGGTGCATTAAGAGAAGCGTCTCCAGCAGGTCGAGGGAGGGGATCCTGTCCCTCTAGTCAGCCCTGGTGAGGCCACATCTGGAGTACTGTGTCCAGTTCTGGGCCCCACAGTACAAGAGGGATGTGGAGCTGCTGGAGAGAGTCCAGCGCAGGGCCACAAGGATGATCAGGGGCCTGGAACATCTGCCCTGTGAGGAGAGGCTGAGGGAGCTGGGCCTGTTCAGCCTGGAGAAGAGAAGGGGATCTAATCAGTGTCTATAAGTACCTCAAGGGAGGCAGTGAGGAAGATGGGGCCGGCCTCTTTTCAGTAGTGGCCACTGACAGAACAAGAGGAAATGGCCTCAAATTGAAACACAAAAAGTTCCACAGGAACTGAAGGAAAAATTTTTTGACAGTGAGGGTGACAGAGCACTGGAACAGGCTGCCCAGAGAGGTTGTGGAGTCTCCTTCTCTGGAGAACTTCAAGATCCGCTTGAATGCAGCCCCGTGCCACGTGCACTAGGTGGCCCTGCGTGTGCAGGGGGGTTGGACTAGATGACCTGTAGAGGTCCCTTTCAACCTTAGGCATTCTGTGATTCTATGATTCTATGATTCTGTTTTTTGAAAGAGAACAGTTTAACACTTCTCAGATGAAAGATTAAAGTACCTTCACATGTCCCTTGTAATCTGCTTGAAAAATTAATTCAGACTTTTTGAAAAGGCCTATTTTCCCTTAAAACAAGTTGGCAGTGATTGATTATATTAACTCTTTATCAGTTGAATCATGTATAAGTTTTCTATTAATTTGCCTTTAACTGATGTCAGACTAATTATGTTTAAATTATCCTGTTGTCTGCCATTTTCTTAGAGTATATTTAATGTGCAATGTTGGTTTCCAAATGTCAAAGATTTAAGGTATTGCCTATTTAATCAATAATTAGAATTTATGGATGAAGAAATGGAATAAAAAAGAATGTTTCAAACACACAGCATATGTTAGAGCAAATGGACTTTGAAGTTCTGCAAAGTACCAATATTGCACAAAAAAAGCATCAAATAAAAAAAGAGATTAGATTACCTAGTAAAACTTTCCTAATCATTAGATAAAGACATATTTCTCCACATCTGAAGAATAAAACTGCTTTGTGAATAATAAGTAGGGAAATAAAATCAACTTTGTCATCTCAAAATATTCCTCTTGGTATTCTTATGGAAAGTTTCAGGAAAGTGAGAATTTCTGCAAAACTTTCTTCCTTTTTCTCTTTGTAAGACTAAAATTTCACAAGTTTCAGACTTCACAAATCTAACACTTCTTCTGATTTTCAGTCCTATGAAGGCTACTACTGGACAAATGTTAAGTTAAGCTGATCTCAAGATGTAGGAAGCACAAGCTTCAGCTATGCATCCCCGTGATTTATAAGAGCTATCCTAATGCCTACTACAAACACGGTACCTGCAGGATTTCCCACTGGAATGAGCACATGTCCCTAGCTCCAAAAATCCTCTGAAAACCCTGAAAGTATATGCCTCAAACAGGCAGAGAAGATACCTAGTTTCTACCTGTCATGGTTAAATGAAAGGGATATGTATCCATCTTTCAGCTTCAAAATTGCTTATTTACTCTTAGGAGAATCTTAAATATTCTTTTCTTCTCCTGTTAACAGTGGGGCCATGGATGGAGAATCCACAGCTACTTTCTTCTGTAAGTGAAAGTGCACACTTGCTTTTGATATCAACAGTAGAACAAAGGGTATGCAGAGCAAAACTGTGGTTGCCGTATATCCCTTTGTGTCAAACGTAAAGTCAAAGACTCTACTGGGGCATTTTCTCCCCCACATCACTATGACTTTGCTGGTCTCTACCATACTTGGTATATTCCTGTTTTAGATATTCCAGAGCAGGCCTTGTTGCACATTATTCCCAGTGCGGCTGAGATGGATTTATTCACAAATTAGAAGGATGGGCCAAAAATTTTCAGCTATCACTTACCAGTAAGTGTCAAGACTACTTAGCTTTTACCAAAGGAAGAAGATATAGCAATTTATAATTATATCAAAAAATGCTCTATCATCACTCTTTATATTAAATTTTTCACATTAAATTATTTAACTATGTAAAGTTAAAAATGCCTACTTCCATTATATTGAATTGAATTATTTTTATATTATTGTGCATTTTATATTATATTGAATTATTTTTAGGATCAGTATGTCATTTGCTGCTTACTTTAAAACCTGTTGCTAAAAATATAAGTACTGTTGGAGCACCTGTGAAATGTTCTGTGATAACATTTCATTGATAAATCTTATTGACATAAGACCATCTTACTAAAATTACAAAAATTTTAGGAGACCATAGTGGTCTAAATATTTTTTTTTAGTCTCTTAAACTAAGAGACTTAAAAAAATGTCACCTAAGACATTTCACTTATTCTATTGTAAGCCAGATCAACAATTACTAAAATCTATTTCTGTTTCATTTTCCTTAGGGGTGCTTCATAATAACTCAGTAATGTTTAGCTTGTCAAAAAGTTTGCTGATTTATGTTAATTACATACTTAAAAAATTAGGTCAACAATATCTGATGGGTTTTGGCTTCTGAAATACAGTCAATACTTCCTTTATCATATGCAAGAGTGAAACAAAGAAACAAATAATTATCAATTTCCTGATTTGGAGCATCCAGTTGTCAAAAGATCGTCATAAAAAATTACTAAAAGATCAAAGCAATTTGGCCAAGGTATTGGAAGTGTAAAATAGAGGTTAATAGAGGTTAATGTTCTTGCATTTATTCCATTATCTCAGTTGCTGATATTGGATCATTTATTCCTAGTTAATGAATAAACAACATTTTCTAATCCCAAAGGTTCATATAGGAAATCATCCATGCATGGTAGCTATATCAAAGCAGATGGGAGTACTACAGGTGAATAGCATGTAAGAACTCAAACTGTATATACAGTATCATCCTAATCTATTTCTCTTGGGTAATATATAATAACTGGCTAACATTTTCAGCTGTTGTGTTTGCAACCTGTAGTTTTTTGGAAAGTAATTTTTATAACAAATATATGTGTTTATATATATGGAAATACAGGTATTTTGTTCTTCTTTATGTGTGCATATACATCTGTATATATCTTGAGATGGATCATTAATTTTGTACAGTGAATAATAAAGACCTTGAAGATGGATGAGTATGTTACTGGGTTGCTAGCACAACATCGGTTATGTTATCAGGAAAGCACAGCTTAAAGATTCTTGAAGACAACAGGACTGTAAAAGGACACTCAAAAGAGCAAGCAGAAGATGACAGCAGAGGCTTTGAAATCCTCTACCCTTGACCAGGCCAGAGGACTGGTCATTTCAGAAATGCATTCTTGGGAGAGTAAAAATGGTTCTGGGCATAACACAAAAAGAAAGAACAAATCCTCAGTTTATGTAAAGTGTGCCACATACAGGAAATTTGGATACAACACATAATTCCAAATTAATGATGTAAGGGCAAATACACAGATTGTATTACCAGATCTGTAAAAATGTCATCAAGTAAACAGAGTGAGAAGTAAAGATACATAAAGAACTGTCAAGACCAACAGAGGACTTGGGATGCTGAACTGATCACTTGCCCTGTCTCGTTCTGAAACAGTTACACTCCCCCTTTCCTGTAGAACACAAACTACACTATATTTATGGACTTAAGAAAATGTTGTTGATCTAATTAAAGTCCTATTAATCTCAACAAAATGCAGAAAATAGTTGTTGGCTTACTTAGAACAGTACCAGCATAACCAAATTTAATACAGAAAAATCTAATTAAAATATAGATCAAGTATTTACACCAAAAAGAACATAATCAAAATAATGGCAAGTAGCCCTTTACTCAGGTGTTATGCTTACCCATTCCATTTCCCCTTGGTGGTCCTATGTTTCCATCAAGAAAAAATGAGAGATTTATTGCAAGCTGTCAACACTGTGAAGTCTGTGTGTGTGTGTGGAGTACGAAGCATGAAGCTTGTTAAGTTTCTTCTTCCTCTTACATAGACTTGAGCTTATTTTTATGTCTGCTTCATTCTCCTAGGCTCACAGGCTTCTCAAAAGTTTCTCAGCTAAAGTATGAAAGTTGTACAACTGCTTCTCAGCTGACACAAAGGGCTACTCTCTGTTATGAGGTGACCATCCTGGGATGGCAGAGCCTTACTTCATGCAGAATTGTTGGGTTTTAGCTCAGAGGTAACAATCACGTGACCTCTAGGAAACTGCTAAAATTAGATCTGGTTAGGATAAATTTAGATGAGCCCTGACATCCTGAAATGTTCAGTCAAAACATAGACTATGACTTTCCACTAGAAATGAAAAATTCATATTTACTATATTTTCTGTATCTTTATGCATATTTTTTTGAGATGAAATAAAAACTTTATGTAATGTTGAAGTTGCAAGGGTACCATGGACTTATTCAGTGGTTTAGTCACCATACCCTACTGCTCTTTTCTCTGTGATTTTCCTAATAGTTTTAATATTTAGCTTCTTTTCAGCATTCCCACACACTGTAGAGATGTTTTCATGGAAGAATTAAATTATTCTAATCAAAAGACCTTGATTTAGTATGGTATTAAAAAAGAGCTGTATAAGCTGTTTGAAAATTAGAATTTTTGTCACATACATATCAGTTTACACTTGTTTCATCTCCGTTTTTATTGCCTATCTCACTGGTATGGAAAGAGTATCACAAAACATCTTAACTATCACTAATATAGGTAAGTGAACTGAACTCGACACGTACAGGTCAGGGTAGAGAACACTATCATCTTTCCCTTCTCGTTAAGTATTTCTGACTATAACAATGAGACACATGACAAGTTTCCAAGTGTTTCCAAAGAATAAATCATTAACACTACAGAAGGAAAAAGCTTACCTAAAAAGTTATGCAATGTTTCTCCGTTCATATGCTTCTTGCTTTGTATACTACATTTCCTTTCCTTTCTTTCTTAATGTTTCCTTCCCCACTCCCCGCCTTTTCACCTTTTTTTCTTTGTGGCATTTGGTAGAAAATGTAAGAATTCTAAATCAAAATGAGCTTTTCTCCCTGCCTTGGAGACTTTTGTATGTGCCTATGTGTTTTGTTTTTACTTATGCTATGAATATAATTTTTAAAATGAAAAAAAAATCTATTACTGAGGATTTTATAAGCTAATAATTGTCCTCAAAATCTTTGAGGAAAAAAAAAAGTCAAGGGTGAAAATGGTCTATTTTTTGTGTCTATTTTTTCACAGCAGAGGCTGCACTGTTTTGTTATATGCATGCTATTTGTGGAAAATGTGTTAGTATTTTTTACAGTTCAGTGGAAATTGGTCATCAGCATGCCATCAAAAGTTATATTTTAACAAAGCAATGTTTTGATTTTTTTCTGACAAAAAGTGTATCTTCCTTTTCGATCTCTAGTATACTCTGTAGCATTTACTTTCCTTATAGAGTTTGGTATACAAGGTTATTTTTGTTATTTGATGTTGAATGGAGTTTTAAAATTCTATTTGGAGAAAACAAAATCATGATGCTACTTTATCTCTGCAATACCATGCTGAAAGGAGTTTAGATTCCCTGAAGGAGACAAAGTTAAATAGCTGTTGCTAATACTGGTGAATATATAGACTCATAGAATGATTATGACTGGAAAAGAGAAGGCTGAGAATGGGATCTAATTAGTGTCTATTGAGAAGGGGATCTAATTAGTGTCTATAAGTACCTCAAGGGAGGCAGTGAGGAAGATGGGGCCGGCCTCTTTTCAGTAGTGGCCACTGACAGAACAAGAGGAAATGGCCTCAAATTGAAACACAAAAAGTTCCACAGGAACTGAAGGAACTGAAGGAAAAATTTTTTGACAGTGAGGGTGACAGAGCACTGGAACAGGCTGCCCAGAGAGGTTGTGGAGTCTCCTTCTCTGGAGAACTTCAAGACCTGCTTGAATGCAGCCCTGTGCCACGTGCTCTAGGTGGCCCTGCGTGTGCAGGGGGGTTGGACTAGATGACCTCTAGAGGTCCCTTCCAACCTTAGGCATTCTATGATTCTATGATTCTATGAAAAGGCCTTTGAAATCATTGAGTCAAACTGTAAGCCATACCTGTTAAAACATATCCCTAAGCACTTCATCTATACATTTCTTGAACACTGCCATCCTCAGTAGCAACTCATTAGCTGCTATTCCTAGCTGCTATTACCACTAATTACTAGTTGTTCACACTCTGCCAGAAGTGATTGCTTCATGCTTTAACTTCTATCAGAACTTCCCTTGGAAGGTGATTTATTTTCCTCTCAAAGTTCAGTAGTTGTGTAAACATGTGTCTTGAAAACAAGCAAAGTCTCTATTACTCTGCTTTGCGAGGGCAATTAATGAGTATACAGGGAATATGCTAAAAAGGAAAATAAAGAAATATTTGTGTAATCCCAACTGTACATTGTAAGTCAACAAAATCATGCTGATGGGATTGTGCTGAAGAGAGTCTCAAACTACTTTTTTGATGCACTTAACAGATGTTTTACCAAAAATATCTTGTCCCTCTAGTAAATATTATTCACACATTCCCTAACCTATCATTTTCTCTGCCAAGTTGAGCTTTAACACATTTGCTTGTGTGGTTTTCTTAATGAGAGGAAACTTTTGTGTGTTCATGTACATAGATTGTATTCAAATATTTGCATTTGTTGTAAAGCCTCTGTTCATTTGAGAAAAAGAAATAAGAAACAAAGAAAAAAAAAGAAAAACAGTTACCACTCTCATGTACATCAAAACATACCCTTTCTACAACTTTTGCATGTAACAACAATCTTTGTTGTTACATGCAAGTTCATTTTTTTTTTAATATCTTTTTTTTTTCAGTGAACATTTCAGGAATATTTAACCTAGGTTAATATCTATCAGCTTATTAGCCTAACTGATGACAATTTTTGTAGCTATTAGATCTGTCTTACGAGTCTTTGCTTAACAGCAAATATTAAATTGTTTGTTTGATGGAAAGTATTCTTAATAAATCTACCAAATTACAGTACTGGATTACTATATATAAAAATGTTGAAAAAATAAACTGGACAATTAGAGTTCTGGTAGTGTGAACTCAGTGCGAGGCTACAGTTACTCAAATTATGAAAGAAGCAAAAATTAAATGAATTGAGGTAAATGGAAAATGGGTAAATTGAAGCAAGAGGATAATAAAGATTGTACCAGACTGATCTAATATTGTCTGTAATAAGATGACTGCTTTCATAGACAAGAGAGATGTGGTAGGTCTAATCTATCTTGACATCTTAACATCTTTTGATATGGTGCCCCATGGGAAATTATCACTTAAGATGGTGGTTAGTTCAAGAATTGTAACATTAATAAGAAATTACGGTGTGAAAGGGAGATTACTAGTGAAGTGCTGAATGGATTCATTTTGTGACTGATCTTTAATATCTTGCTTAATGGCAGTGGCATAATTGATACTTATCGATTTTTATGACGACAGAAAGTCATGAAACATAGCAACCACAAAGGAAGGACTCAAATATCTCCTGTAAAGAATGAGATGACCTTGAAATATGAAATAATAAAAATGATAACATAAAGTGCAACAGACCTGTGGAATGAAAACTCAAATCTGCTTTGAAGTAGAAGTCTACCAGTTGGATAACACAGCACATGAAGCACCTTACCCACTGATGACAAAATAATTTAAGGTCACCAATGTGGAAAGAAAGGAAAGGGAAAGGGAAAGGGAAAGGGAAAAGGAAAGGGAAAGGGAAAGGGAAAGGGAAAGGGAAAGGGAAAGGGAAAAGGAAAAGGGAAAATGGAAAAGGAAGGGGAAGGGGAAGGGAAAGGGAAAGGGGAAGGGGAAGGGAAGGGAAAGGGAAGGGGNCGCACCCCAAAGGAATGGGCACTACGGGACTAGGCGGATCTTTCCTCTATTTTCTGTGCTCAGATGTAGGAGATGTCACACGGCTGAACTCGTGCAGCCCGTTTATCCCGGATTCCTCAGCATCCATCCATGGGGATTCACAGCCCCTCTCCCCGAGCAGAGCTTTTTTAGGGAGAATTACCATGCAGGGTGGAGAACACAACGGGGAGCAGCTGGATTGGGGCTAAAAGTCAGGATTAATCCGAGCTTTATATAAAGGGAGAGGAGAAGGGAAGGGAAGGGAAGGGAAGGGAAGGGAAGGGAAGGAAGAGGAAAGGAAAGGAAAGGAGAAAGGGAAAAGGAAAGGAAAGGAGAAAGGGAAAAGGGAAAGGAGGAAAACTAAAATCTTGAGAGGTACCAGTATCAATCAAATCAGTATCAATGTTATTATAAAGCTTTAGTAAAATAATCAGAGGAATTTTGTTTTCTCCTCTGGTCACAGATCCAGAAGCAATGCAAAGATGAAGTGAACGACTGCCAGGAAGACTGACTGAAAATTTCTTAGAACAGGAGACTAAAAGGTTGAACTCAGAGGCTAAAAGCAAATTAAAATAAATAAATAAAATAAAATAAAATATACCCTAATAGAATTAATTATTGTTCTCTATAAATGCATTTTGAATAAATACCAAAGGCACTGAAGATAGTTATGTACTATGTATTTCTATGTAGGTTACAATACTTTGATACCTGCAGAATGTCAGCATATGAATTGTGGTGAACTATTTAAACAAAAAGGTATTTATAACAGTGGGAAAGATAAACAAAGACTGGGGAGGTAATTCATTAGTTGATTAGACTTAGACTGAACTTCATTACTTATTTAGATCTTCCTCCAAAATATATTTATCTCATCGGAAAGACATAACCCAAATACTTTCACAATTTGTATATTGGGTATATGATCAGGTGGCAATAAATGTAGGTAATTTTTATGATTGTCTAGGATTCTTGGATTTCTATTTAAGATCTACAAGGATCTACCTAGAAGTAGCCTTGTAGTTTCAAGATCTAATTCAAGGGAGAATTAGTTATTGAAAAGCACAAAGAATGGGAGAAGAAAACTTGTTTATAATTTCATAATTTACTATTTTCTTACTCTTAAGATAGTTACCACCTAGAAGTGTCCCTGTATGACAGGGAGGAGAACTGCTTTGTGACAAGCAGTGGGTAGTGATGAGCATTTTGATAACACTGCTAACAACTATGAATGTTTATTTTGATAGAATGCTTGAGCTTCTACTTTACTTCCAAACATGGAGACAGTAGACTCAGTAGTTGGGTAGTCAGTATCTTAACTATCTAGCTTCTGTTTTGACAAGTTTACTTCTTCCTAGCAGGAGCGATTCTCTACTACAATCCTTTTTATGTGGGATAATTATCTTACTACTGTCTGCATTAACGTCACCCTTCTTATAATCTATCAGTCTCCCAGTAGGCAGCCTTGCTCAGTCTGCATAATCAGTAGTCATTTTAAAATATTCTTATAAATGCAAGTGTCAGTGAAACATGAAAAAGGTAAACAAAAGGTTTTCTTTCCTTATATTACAAAATAGATCCACTTTCTTCAGTAACAGTTTCTATCAATATCAGATTGAGGGTATGCGTATTTACTATAAAGACAGGAGGAGGAAAGAAAATTGTCACTGTCCTTGAAGAAACTGGATATTAAGAAGCTACTTCTTTATGTAGCATCTTCTCTGGCTATTATATTAGATGCTACATAAAAAATAAACACTGTGTCATCACCTGAAACAAAAGCTTATGTAGGGATTTTTGAGTTTGAAATAAATTGACGGAAGTTTAGTATGAATAGAACTGAGAATATGTGAAAAAAATGGAGAAAACATCAAAGAGAAACAGCAAAGAGAAACATGAGAAAAAAATCTCTAGTTTAACAATGGCAATTTGAGACTGAATTAAACTTAAGAGGGAACTTTATGGATAAATGCTGACTGAAAACTAAGATTCAGGAAATGGAATAAAGAAACTGTACCTTTTGATTACTTCTGTTGAAGTAAAACAGGATTGCATATATATTTCTTATAGGGAAATATCATCAAAGAGACTTGAAATCTTTATCACTATCTTTCCCTTAAAGAAATAAACAGCAAGGTCATGAATTAAACAGCAAGGTCATGAATTTTACCTGATCAGAAAAGCAAGAATATACTTGTAAATCAGATCATTGTTGGTAACAGCCTAAAATGATTCATATGGACCTTCAACCTTTATTTATGTGATTGTGTGAGAGTGATACCGTTAACAGTTTTATTATAATAGGGCTCCATTTGTGGACAATGATTTATTTATATTAAGCATAGTAAACAAAAATATCTTATACCTCAGGACCTTTCAATCAAAGACTAGTGTTTCTTGATGGAGGAGTGAAAAGTTATATTTACCCCGTCTCTAATATCAGCTAGGGCAGAGTTCTGTGATCAAATCTTCTCATCTGAAAACCTAGGACAAGCAGATGACAATAGACTGGTCACTTATCTCCAGCTCTTCAAAACTCTTCACTATACTCCAGAGTTTTCTGTGAGCTTTCTTGTTGCACAGTCTCAGGAAACATCTGCTATGCTCCCTGCCTGCCTGAGACTTGGTAAGAACAGGGCATCTGATCATACTCTGCAGAGCCGCTAAGAGTGACGAAAGCCGGAGCAAGGCAGCTGTAGGTGACTGCAGCACACAAATTGAGGGACAGGGGTACTCAACAATTGGGTTCAAAGTTTAAGGGAACAGCTTAAAGGAGGTACGCAAGGGAATTCTGCAGCAGTGAGGTATTTTGGCATACTCTACCACTTCAAAGGATAGACACAGTGACACAATATGACAGCAGCCACCCTTAAATTACAGGATAGGTTAAATGAAATAAGTGTCTACAACAAATATACAAGACTATGGTCAAATGAGATTTGATCAGATATTATGAGGCAGTAACATAGTGGTGCTGTTATTTCAAGTTATGCTTTTTCCTTTTGTTATTGTAAGGCTTATGTTGTTTATAGTATTTTCTTTTCATTTTTCTTATTTCTTTAACACACACTCTATAGCCTTGAAAGCTCTATGCAGATATTGTCACTTCCATCACAGCTTCTTCTTTTTTTAGGCCTGCCCTAACCAGACACCTTCAGTTAGCATTTCTTCTTAGCTGTTGTAATCTTCAAAATACCTTAACAGAATTTAGGTTATCACTGAATACATTTATATGCAAGCAGCTCATTCACAAGGTCAGCTTTTTCTCAGTTCTGATCTGACCAGGCCACTTTGGGATCTACAGTATTATTTGAATAATAATGCTTCTCACCGATTATGCGAGAAAGAAAAACAAAAAGTAAATTTGGTGCTGCAAGGACGTTTAGAACTTTCCATTTAGGATAAGCTGCATAATTATCTATGCTTACATATATTAGTTAGATTTTAAGGTGATTGTCATTTAGACTTTTTAATAAAAAAACAGCATCCTCCTAAAGTTTGCTCATTATAGACTTTAACAAATATCCATTTTAGCTTTAATAGTATTAAAAATAATAATAATAAAAAAGATTTAGTTACTACTATTGTTTCTTTTTTTTTTCTTTTGGTATGATTTAAAAAGTTATGCAGGCCTAGTGTGAGTACAACTCAAACAGTGCACTCTTTGCACTGTGCAGTTCTTCAGATGAAGATGAGAATCACCGGAATCTTTGGCAAAGCCACTTGTTATTTCTCACTTCCTCTTTCTAAAGTGCAGGGATAATATATAGAACCCTTATAAAGCAGTTAGAATAAAATATCATGTAGATGCCAAGTAACATAATCTGCAAATACTGTATACCAGATCTTCTTTCAGTGAATTAATGATTTCAAAAATTACAAACCTGGTCCAATTATTTTCAAATAGAAAAGCAGAGTTTGGCCACAATTCTGTCCTCCTAATTTTAACCACTTAGCACAGTTTATGTCTGTATGTATAAGCAATAGAAACAGATTTGAAAATAAAATATGTGATGCATAACCATGCATATACATAACCATGTTATATACATTTTATTTAAGCCTAGATATTGTATGTTCTGTAAAAGTAAACGGCTTTGTGGTTGAGTAACAATCAGGAACCTAATGTGTTTGCTGATGCTTTTTGTTTTGTTTTTGTTTTCTTCAAAATGAATTGCTTTATTTTAGATAACTGTAATTCTTCAACATGTCATTTGATAGTGACTTCATGATCCGAGACAGTATAGCAGTTCATAGAATTCGAAATCCTGGATCACTCTTGTCATGACTGTGGATTTCAGGTTAAACCTGCTATAGAGTGGCAAATGGAAAATGACTCTGATTCTGAGATCTTGAGAATTAATTAGGAGGAGAATTTTTCCACAGTATATAGGAAGAAATCTACTTATTATCGAGTGTCTAAAATTACAGTATAAATGAATTTGATGCTCTGTGTGAGTTAATATGATGAAAGTACAGTCTTAAATAGCTGCCACTGGTCTCATGGAAATAAATAAATACTTATTCAGAAGGAGATATAATTCAAAGGAGGATATTTGCATATGAAGTGTAAACATTGAACTACAGATATCTCAAAAATGACAATGAAAGAAGGTTCATCATCTTATCCGATAGCCTGTCCCTGACATAACAAGAAAAGACATTCTAGCTGGTTTATAATAAAGACTAACATCAAGATCATTTGTCTGAATTCAAAATCAAATGTCCAGATAACCTTTCTTTTTACTTATGTTTTGATGAAGGTAATGATTTGTGGTATTTCATTTATGATTTTGTTTTGTTTTGTTTGAGAAACAGAAATCATAACACAAGTTACATACATTTTCCTGAAATGTTTTGAAAGGCTCAGAAACCACGATCTACTAAGGGTTCTGACTTTGCAGGTCAACTCCAAAGTTCAGAAAAATGTCCCACTAGGTCTCTCTCTGTTTCAGCCTGCATTATGAATCTTTTCAAAATCAAAAACGAGAAGGAGAATAAAAGGTAAGGAGAATGAAAGGTGAGGTATTAAAAAAAAAGTTGAAAGATGAATCACTGGTAGGAGATGAGGGTGAAATGGCTGTAATTAAGAGTCTGGCATTGGTAGGAAACACAGGTGAAATGTCTATAATTAAGGGTCTGACTGTCAGGCCTTCACAGCTGTATCACTTAAGTACTAATAAAATATTAATAAAATCAAGGGAACTACTCAGATGATATACCTATGAAATGCTCTAAAAAGCTGAGAAAAGCTTAAAAATACATGTGAAAGATGAGATTAAAGGAACAAACAAAGACATAAGCCATGTCTGAACAGAAGGTGTGAAACATAATGGCGTGTGAAATAAATTAAGAAATGTGAGGAAGGTGTTATTTCATTTGTCTCATCTATTTTTTTTCTTTTAGTGAATGAGCAATAAAACAGAAATAAATGAGCCCATGTAAGCTCTTACATTTTCAAATGGATAAATCAAATTATTTTAACATCCTTAACTTGATGAAATTAAATCAGATGGCAAACAGTGAGTTTGTAATCAGCATCTCATGTGAGAATAAAACTATTTATGCAACAGCATTTGAAGAGCTACTCTGTAGCAGATGATCGAACATGAAATAGGAAGAATTTTATTGAAAATAATCTAATTAACCAATAAGAACTCTCTACATTCAATTAATCATGGTGTGACTAAATAATTTTGTGGAACTCAGAAAGGTAACCATCCAATTACTCATATTGTTTATAATTAGTGAAATAACACATTTTGCTTTCTCTAGAAGTGTCATAAATTATATTTTAAATAGCTAGTTTGAGTTAAACATTAACTCCAGAATGAATTTGTACAGACCTCATCATTAAACCATTCTACAATGGAATGTTGTTTTCTTTGTTTCACATCTTAATCTGTGATACTCCTAGCAAAGACAAGGTCACTTCTCTAAGAAAAATGAGAACCAACATGTTTATACGGTAGCCTTTAAAAATCTTTAACTAAACAAATAAAATCAACTTGTTAAAGTAGTAACTCCATCACATAAACAAAAGGAAGCCTATAAGGTATGCAAATATACATATATATTTAATAAATGTGTATATCTGCATAGTTATATTAACACAATAATTCCTGTTCTTGCAACTACAGATTGTTTTTAAACTGGAGAAAATTAATTACATTTTTTTGATTTTAGTCATTCATCTTTTTATTGTCATTTTGGGGTCAAGGAATTTCATATAGATGTGAGAAAGTTGATTTTAGAGTACTTATATAGCATTGCATTTTACCTTTAACTGAGACTGATGCAACTGCTTGAAAATGCCTAAATACTTCTAATGCCATTAATTTCCCTAGCACACCCTTTATGACCGCAAGATGCCATTTCCAAAAGATTTCTCTCTTTTATAGACTTTGTGGCATGTTTTCCATCCACTTGCAGATGTCCCAGATATCATGTAAGTCCTTGCATTTGGGCACCTGAACACTATCCATGATATTTTTAATGATTTGGTCTCTGCCTCAGGTCTGGTCTGAGAATGAACAAAGATCAAGGCACAGAGCAAGGACACATTACACTGACTGTGGAATAATAAAACTGGGCTTAATACAGAGAAAATCAGTGACAGTGTATGTGCATTCTGTATAGCCTGAAGAGTGTGACTTATAGAAGTGACTCTATGTGCCATATGAATTTGGGGCCCAATCCTGGGTCCTTTTCAAGCTGTAGGTCTTAGAAAAATATTATACCAGCTTATGTCTGGGCCTGCCTTGTTGTTACTCAAGAAAACTTCTCTTTAATTGCAGAGTAAACACTTCAGATGTTAAAGTCCTGCTCTTAAAAATCCTACAACTCTGCAATGTGAGGCCTGCCTTGTTGTTACTCAAGAAAACTTCTCTTTAATTGCAGAGTAAACACTTCAGATGTTAAAGTCCTGCTCTTAAAAATCCTACAACTCTGCAATGTGAAATCACAAATTCTGCTTGGGTGATAATGATTAATTCTGTGTGATTATTCTTTTCATATTTATTTGTATGTCTGAAGTGGATATTGCAACTGAAATTCAGCTCTTTGCAAATGAAATCTGCATGTTCATTTTTCCTCTACTTTCCTCTATTGTTACTTAAGCATTTTTTATTTTTTTCCAAAAGAATTTTCTTTTTATTTTCCTTACAGCTATAATTGAAAATAAGTCATTGGATGAAAAATGTAACATTTTTTGTTCTACCTATATGCCAATTTATATGCAGGTAATTCCACTATATTGAGTTTATCCTGACCACAAAGTTTTGCTTTTTGACCTGGATTTTTTACACCGTACCCCCTCTAGGTTCAAATTATGTGTCTGTAGATGCAAACCTTTATTACACGGTGTCGATTACTTTCTAATATAAATTTGTTGTTTTGCAGTCCCTCATTTAATTTGGCCCAAACGTATATCACAGAACAGCCTGAAAAATGGTGTCTTTAAAAAATGTTGGGCCGGTATGTTACAACCGTGTGTTAGAAAAGCAAGAATTAATTACAAGAATATGTTCCCTAAAAAAGACAGTGATTGAAAGTACTATATCATACCATAAAGAGCTAAAATATGAAATAATAATAAATATGCAACAATAATAGTCGTTGATAGGTAGCTATCCAGTATAATGTTAATCATTATGGAGTGAAATATAAAATATTTATTCAAACAGAAATTTGATTAGAATAATAAGTACTTTTGCAGAATAATTCTAATTTTGTTCCAAGAGAAGAGTGTCTTTGAGAAGAGTGCCAACCAGTAGTTCATCTGAGCTTATAATGAACAAACCTGCCTTTGACAGATAGTTATTCCAATCCATCTCTCACTTGCATACCCTTTATATCGTGGAGGAATGATTCTTTTGTTCTGTTTATCAAATGTAGAATGAAAAATATATTGGTACCACAAGGCAAAAGCTAAATGAAAACATTTTCTTTTTTTTTTTTGCTTCCATTTTCTTATCGTTTTAAAATCCTCTATCCTATATTATAGGAATACAGAATGATCAAATATCTGTGTGAGAAATGTTTATTTTTTTTTTCTTTCCCTTTCTGCACAGTCTGTGTCCTTGAACAAAGAACAATAAAGCAGAAGTGTCACGGAAACATTCTGTAAATGGGTGTCTTGTGACAGAACACTACTGGGAAATGTCTGATCAACACTAGTAGACAGCAAGGCCATCTCAGAATTTCCTATGCAGGTAACAAAAAGGAGAGCTTTAGATGAGATGGGTGTATGGAGTGAGAAACTAATTTGACCTTTGATTAAATGATCTCACTTTCCTGGCACCGTTGCCTACATCTCAGTTATATTCTGCCAGGAGAAAAAATAAATTTGGCTATTATTTCAACTGACATAAAAGGGCAGAATAGAAGGGTTTTAGCTTTCACTAGCTATTGCAGGCAGTGAAATGGGAAAATGAGTGGCCCCTAGAATTTACAGCCTCTTACTTATTACAGGCTGTGACTGTTGCAAGTACATAGGGGATAATCAGCTTGTCAAAAGCCTGCTGCTGAGAATGCCAACATCTAATCACTTCTATTGCTTGAGAAGACTTCTTAGGAAACTGTGGCACTTCATTTGCATTTAAAAAGCCATGTTGTACAATTGTGAAGAGAGTGTGTTTCAAAAAGACTATAAAATAGTCCTTAAAATGATTAATTCATTATTTTCCATGAATACCATACTATGAGACGTAAAAGTCGATATTGTTATACTGAAATGTTAGGTTCAAATCATTAGATTAATGGATATTTCAGGAGATAAAACACAATTCATTGGTGAGTCTTGTTTCTTGCTCATAAGATGGTCTATTCTATATTTATGAATAATAAAGCTCTGCTGAACCAAGAAATGCATTTATCAAGTTTTTCAGAACTTCAGAATTTACACAAGTGTAGCAATTGTCAGTACCCAAAATTTGTACTTAGGTTTTCATGTGGTGATGGGAACTCCTTAACTTACCTAAAGGTCTATTTCCTAGAACTAAGCTTCAAAATATTGATTTCCTAGAAAATAGAAACCTTGTAAGTCACACAGAAGAAAAACAAAGGGAAATGTCATCAGATAACAAAACATACAACACAACGGGTATAAGGTTTATTAATTTTGCAAGTCCATGGAACTTCACTGAACTGGACCCAGTTCAATAAAAATATTAAATCCATTAAAATATTGTGGGCAAAAGAAAAGTAGTCATGACAATCATTTTAATAGGAGACTAATAAACACTGGAATGTGTTTCATCTGGAAAGGGTATACATAAGCAAAGGAGTGCATCGAAGGGTTAAAAGATGAGAGAATTAGATTTCTGAAATAGTAATCTCTTTTAGCATCAGCTGCTATTTCAAGATTAGAAGAAGGGATGAAAAGACTGAAGAAGGACAAGCATTATGAAAAATAAAGGATAAGATCAAATATTAAACCAGGTACCATTAACATGTCTGACCCAAACAATTCACATATGAAAGCTAGGAGTAAGTGAATTATAAGCAAATTATCAAAGGAAAGGCCAGATGTTGCATTTCTTGAAGAAACCTATTATACTAGAATATAAACTGGCATGCAATTAGTTTGTGCAGGTATTATTTTTCAGTGATTAAATTAAAATAAAAGGAGGAGGAGTAATTTAATATCAAAGACTATGACAATTATTAGATTAAATCAAATATAAAGTAGAGCTTTATAATAATAAGGAACAAGATAACTGGATCTTTGTAGATTTTACATGGAAATTGTTTGTAAATTAGTTTTAGTATAATGATACAAAATTTGCAATAGAGAAAATCACAAATGAAAGAATTATCAACAACAGACTACATTAGCTTTGAGGAATACATTTAGAAATATATATTTAGAATTAGGCTGAACAATATACCATGATATTTTAAGTTTAAAGTTCAACCAAGAATGGATTAGTCTTCAGAATAACTGAATCGTCACAATCTTTTCAAAGAAATTTTCTTTCCATAGCCATATAGCTTTCCATACCATTACCATAGCCACAGGTACATGTACCAACTTCTGTTATATCCTGACTTTTTAACTTTAGAAAAAAAAAATATTGTGGACTTAGGCTAGATTTCAGAATAGCTTCATAGGTATCCCAAAGAAAATATAGCAGTGCAAAGCAATAAATGTCTAAGCAGAGCTAGGCAATACAAAAAGATTGAGGTAAAACCAAGCTTACTGTGCCAGATTCAGCCTGGCATAGAAGGGCAGCCAAGGCTGAAATCAAAGATCTGTGTCATCAAGGAAGTAAATATTTGAAGTAAAAATGTTATCTGGAGTAAGGAAAAGATGCAATATCCTGAGGACAATGCCATGTCTCACAGCTAGCTGGTTTTCAGATACAACTACCTTATTTACAAAGTTCAGAGTGTGCCCACAGCCACTGTAGGGATGTCCTTAGAGCATCAGAGTTAGGCACATATGTCTGAAATAATTATTGGAGCAATCCAGTTCAGCCCTGCATGCCTAACAGGGAACTGATGAAGCAGGGAAACACTAAGAACAGGAGTAGTACTCATCTTCTGCTAGTCTAAGGAGTGTAAGCACTTGTACATGGACTTGACTTTAAATGTGTTCATCCACTCAGGATTTAGTCAAGTAGGTTTAAGGATCTTTCAGATAAGGGTAGTGGCAGTTTTTACATATAACAGACTACAGGTAATGACCCTCCATAGGCAGGTAAGATTTACTCTTCTTTCTGCAAATGGAGAGTATTCAAATTTATACTTTACTCAAGAATTTCTAAGAATGAACTATAAAATTATCCAAGGAATTCTTTTTGTTTGTTGTTGTTGTTGTTTATGAATTATTGTTATTGATTATGAATTTAGGAGTGGAAGACTAGGGGAAGGATAAGAAAGAAGTAACCTGTCTCTGCAGATTAATTAGAGGTCTAAATAGAAAGGAAGATTTGGTTCTCAGTTCAGCTGCCAGGACTGATTATTTATTTTGTATTAGACCATCACTAAACAGGGATCAGGGACTCAAACTCTGGTTTCCCTCTTTTCAGATGAAGGTGCTAGCCATTGATCAATAGAAGTTCTACACTGATAGCTTTCTGATACCTAACTCCTGTCTTTGGTGCACAGAAACTCTATTTTCACAGTGCATGCATTCCTTCTTGTGCAATTTCATTTTCTAGTGGTTAAAGAAATGCCTTTGAAAGACAGAATGTTGCATCTTTTCCAGTCTGAAGAAGGAATAGAACATAAGCTTCAAAATTTTTGAGCAAGATATCAGAGGGAAAAAAAAAAAACAAAATAGAGAAATCTCCCAAGCTCTATATTAATAAAAGTAAGAAAGTGCTAAAAATACAAACTTTAGTATATAAAAAAAAAAGTCAGTCTCACATACCCATATTAGCACAATAATGGCTTCTAGATTCATTTGCTTAGAGATGGGCATCTACTGCATCTATTATCATTTTTACTCTTTAAGGTAACCGAGCCATATCCATGACGTATTAATTGTCCTGAGTTGGAAGCTGGAAACAAAGTGGAATATCCTACTGCAAATCCAGTGGCATTAGATGTCAATTTTTAAGTAGCTGAACCCCAACCCGAGAGGCCAATAAAAGTTGGAAAGATTACTGATTATGTTAAATACCAATAACTCATGTGTATCACTGAAAAAAAAAAAAAAAGAAACTTTAGGAGAAGATTGTGGAGTTAAGCAAAAAGCTCTCAGGCTCGCTAGAGGAGAAGTATATTTTGAGATGTTGAAGTGGTGTCTTATTAAATATGCTAGACTAAAACCTGACAAATCAAAACAATACAGTAGGCTAGGAAAAGTTTAAGGAAGAACTTGTCAAGGCTATAAAATTAATACTAAATCTTTTTCAAGTATATCAAAATGTGATGTGCCAATAGGTTACTGCTGTGCACTGGATAGGTGCCAGTTCTTTCTGAATCTCAGTAAGGAAGAATGCCCACTCAAAGCTTTAAGTATAATAAGATATTAGGTCTGGATATTCAAAGATAGGAGAGAAATGAAAGATTAGAAATTAAATCTTACATCCCTTTGATGCTGAGAACCCTGAGATGATACAGTATCAGGTGGACCTCTCAATCAGGACACGGCATGCTGAGATTCTGCTGGTGGTGAGATTCACAAGGCTTTTGGTCTTTAGAGCTCTTACAGGATTTTCTTAGCAGAAAACAATTCCACTCATAATTCCTACTGTCAAGCAAAAAGATATCCACATGAGAACATACTGCTTCACTTTTATGTAAAATGAGGACAGGCAGGTGGTAAAATCACTGATGCCAAGAGGGAGCTGTCTTCCTTTACAATTAACCAGCTAACTTTATTCCCGGCCAAGGGATATGTTCAATATTATCCTGTGCCTACTCGGGTTAACTGTTTTGTGAATCACTAATTCCTCAATGTACACTAGTCTTTCAGCTAGGAAGACTATAGTGACCAAACTAATCAGAAGAGTTTTTAAAGTAGATTAAGCCACAGAAGTTAAACGTATTCTTGGATTTGTACTTACCCTGGAGAAGATGGGACAGTTTTCCACAGTGGAACACTTTTGAGGGTTGTTCAGTAGGAACTGTTTCAAATTAAGTTTCTGTATAAATTATAGAACAAAATAAAAGAAGAGTAATGCTGATTGCGTAGATGATATTCACCAATTCAGAAGAATTCAGAAGAAAAACAAGGAAGAAACAGGTGAACTACCAGCTGTGAAATATAACAACTATTTTAAATAAGCAGGTGATTGAGAGGTGGCAGAAGAGACTTAGTTTTTAAGAACTGGATACGAAGGGAAGTATGGAATAGTAATCCAAACAATTTTTAACAAGGACAATTGTGCATATTATTCTCAAAAATCAATTAGTGTACACTCACAGCATTCTCTAAAAAAAAAATCAATAACCAGAACCGTTGAAATAATTTCCCTTTATCCTCAAAAGGCATTTTGCAAGTCCATCAACAAAGAGTCTTAATCATCTATACTCAGAAAGTAAATAACATATAAAGGAAGACATAAAAAGACAACATAAAAAGACAAACTTGATATTGATAAGCAATGTCTAAAAATAGGAAAAAAAGTATATGAATAAAGTTTTGGTTCTAGCAGAGAGAAACAGATCACCAGTGGAGTCTAACAAGAATGCATGCTCTGAATTACTCAAAGTGTTTATAAATATCATGAAAAAGATCTGAAGAATGAATTGATAAACTTTGGTGACCTTATTAAGCTTATTTTCAAATGCTTTGTTGGGTTCTGGTTTACTATGACACTGACATAAAAATTAATAAGCTTTTATATTTTCCTTCTTTTATGAAAACATATGTATAATGCTTAGAAATAATGAAAACAGAAATACTAGGAATACTGAATACTCAGAATTATTAGGAAAAGTTGAGGGAAAAAAAAAACCCACAGATAAAAATTATACCATTGAATAAATCCATGGTGTGCTCACAATTTTAGTATTATGTGAAGTTATTGTCCTACTGTCTTATCTATAAAAATACAGATGTTGGAAGGATTTACAAAATATAGTCCACTAAATATAACTAACTTTATTACTGCTAGCAGAGACCCATAAGCTTTGTGACCTAGAGTGTTAGTGACCCAACACTTGAGGGTCTCAAGATTTGACTGAGCTTGTTCTGGTCTGGACTGGTTTCAGCTTGTTGTTGCAGTTGCCTGCTGCAGACATGGGTATTGCCTGACCTGCCGCAGCTGAAGCCATGTCAGTGCTGCACCTGGTAAAAATCTGTCACCTCTGAGTAGGAGCAGGCCACAGTTCTGCATGGCAGCTGGGGCTGGCAAATGAGGTTCACGACTTTCAAGCTTCATGCTTGGGGCGCCTGAGAAGGTAGCAGAATTTGATAAGAAATTATAAAAAAAAAAAAAATCCAAGCCTGTGAGAAACAGTGAAGGAAGAACCAAAACTTACCAATATCATACTCCTCAAACTAAAAATCTTAAAGGCTTGATAATTATCACTTTCCTCCTGAGGGATACTGCAAATATCAGCCTTAGGACCCAAAGGGGCACTGGAAAGGTGAGGGTAACACCAAAGATAAGAGGCTACATACTAGGCAGCCTTTTTTTATATAATGATCATTATTAGTAAGGCTTTTTCTGAATTAGTTCAATAATTTGGACTGTTATAACAGTAACTGAATTAACAGCAAATTCTGGGCTTCGTATATATGACTTCTTCCCTTTTGCCACTAACAAGATTTTGAGTGCAGCAACAAGACAGGAAAGAGGAGTCAAGACAATAAATATGTTCCCAATGAAGAATTATTAAACACAGTAGATCCTTCTACAACAACAACAACAAAAAAGAAAAAATAGTGGTGGGAAACACACTGGAAATGTATAAAAGCAATGAGTGGTATTGGTGACTAAAGACTTTTTTTTTGATTGGTTTTGTTTGTTTATTTTTTCCCCATCTAAATAGTAGGAATTTAGATTAGTTTAGATAAGAACACATTTTAAAGATGTTTACTAAAAGAGAAAAATCAACTTACTTAGACAAGGTTTTTGATAAAAGGAGACATATCCAGAAAGTATTTGAGTCACAGATAGGTTTTCAAAGGACTGCATAAGTATAATGCTCTTCCTGTCTAGGATAAAGGATAATAAAACTGGAAACTATTTCATTGTGTAGCCACTGGACGCTACTCTTTTTACTCTTGGTAAATACATGTCTGCAATTTAGAAGACATGAGTAGGTTCAATAATATGTCAGGTTTAAACTCATCTTTACTTAACTTGTAGTATATCAGTTAGGTTCTGAGTGAGGAATTGGCATTACCACACTTGCTAAAATATATCTTAGTAACTAAAGAAGGACACTGGTGGGGTAGTAGCATGATCACTTTTGTATTGCACAGAAATTATATTAGATTTAAATGTAGTTTAAACGTAGGTTTGGCATGGCTATTCTTTTTACTCAGATTTAAATCAGTAGAATACTCAGGTTTCATAACAAAAATTCAAGTATGGAATTTAGTAAAAAGAGTAAGTATCTTCTTGCCTATTCCCAACACCCTTCAGAAACAATTCAGAATTTCATCTGGGGTTATCTAATCCAATATGCCATGTGTGGGAAGAGAAAAGATATGTGATTACCAGCCAGCTTTTATAAAATTATGGAAATTAGTACTATCAAAGAACATATGGGACTATTAATACACCAGTTTGTGTTTAATTGCAAGGGAAACATCATAACAAATCCATGTAGGAAGTGTAAGTTTCAAGAGTGTTAACTCTAATTATGAGAAAGAACATCTCAAAGGGCCTGCTGTTTACATGATGTAACTAACTATAGCTGATGAATCTAGAAGAAAAAAATACCTTCATAGAGATGTTACAGCCTCTCTTTTGGGATAGTTTGAGCATTTTCAGTTGAGTGCCAATTTTCAAACAGGATATTTATAACTCAAAAGTATAAGGTGATTATTTATGAGTTAGCACACAAGACAGCAACAACAGCAACAAGAAAAAGCTCTCGGACTAAGCATCGTAGTGCACACCTGGACTTTTAAGGCACTTGAAGAGCCTTTGTTTTCCAGGCAGGCATCAGTCCACAGGGGAGGTGCAGCCTCCACAGCTGCCTGGGACGGGGCCTCAGTGCTGATGAGCTGCCAGCTCCTACCAGCATCAGCTACCCTGGTGACATTGGCTGCTTGATGAGATGACATTGCAGTTACTGTAATGTTGACTAGTCCTGATTCCTTTAGTATTTTCTAGCTTCCCATGTTGGTGATTTCCCTCTTGAATCTTTGATGTACTAATGGACCTAACTCAGTCTGTATTTTTCGTCTTTTCAATATTGCAACTGAATTTTTGACAGTTCTTTCAGAAACCTGAATAAGACTGTGCAGCTGTGATATGTCCTTGGATCCCTGACATATAGGCTTTTGGACTAATTCTTTTTTTTTTTTTTCCTAAGGTAAATTCAATTAAACTTTATTAAAGGAAAGGCAGAACAGAGATAGAAATATTCTAATACTGATCAATGTATGTCTAAAATATGTCCAGTGAAATCAGTGCATGTAAATTATTATAAAACGAAAGAAAAATCAGATTGATGTCTAAATTCTCTGAATATGTATTTTTTTCTATAATACCATTATAGGCTTATTGTAATGACTTTACAAAGTATTTTATAAAACTATTACTAAAGCAAAATGAATGAACATGTGTTTTTATTCTCTTCTTTTTGTTCAGGGACTTAAATCTGTATCGCCTTGTCATCACAGTGTGAGGAGTATGAGGTCAGACAGCAGCTCCTTGTTCAGTAGAGAAGAGATTTTGAAAACAAAAGCCATTGGTTGTATTTTACTAATTTATTTCTCAGATTTAAAATAATGGACTGCAGAAATCCTTGCTTTGACTTCAGTGATATTCTGAATTTCACAACACATGAATTTAGCTGTTTCTTCATGTATTTATCAGCATAGTAATGGGAATTACAGTTTCCCCAACAAATTGCATGTGTCCTGTTATATGGGACGCATATGCATAATTTCTCCATGACCAAGTACTGTTAAATTAAACTGCTTTATGGTAGTATGCAGGTAATCATTTTATCTATTCTAGGGATATTGAATAACTTACTTAAAAATGTACTAAAAGGTATTTTATGTTCTGATCTTTGTTACTATTTGGTTATTAAAGTATTCAGAATGCAGCATGTTGGACGGGCAGAGGTTCTTTTGAGTGTATGTATTTAGAGATTCTTGCTAGCACTGTTGACTATTTTCTGACAACACTTCTCATCTAGAAATGTTAAATGTGTAAGTATGTGTTCAGTCATTGTCAAGTTTTCTCAGATCATCAGTCCCTCAGCTGCTTAGACCTCCCTGCCTGCTCTATTATTTGGAGAACTGGATACAGATGTTTTCGTCTTCCTTGAACATTGTCACTCCTCCTGTGACACACAAATTTCCGATTGCTATAAGAGTCTCCTAAAGGACTGTTGGCATTAAAAATGGTTAAAAACACAAAAATATTTTTTCCCAATAAGTCATTCCTCATATTTTTATTATTTTTATATTTAATTGATGAAATATTTATTACTTCTTCCCAAAATAAAACAAATCTTTCGTTTAAAATAATTATTTTCCCGAATAAAGAAAAACAAAACAAACAAAAAACCTGTGGCTCAAGTCCATACTGTGATAAGAATCTTATAGTATTGAGGAAAGAACCTTTTTCATCACCTTCTTCAGGAGAGAGAGATTTCTGAGATATATATAGATAGCATGGAAAATTTTTAAGGGATCTTTTTGAATCAAAATTATAGTGAACGATCTCAGTTTACTTAGTAATTCACAAATATTTTCAAACGTATAAAAACAAATTCATTTAGAAATTAGCAAATAAAACATATTGTATAGAGAAAAATATATCTTCGAGAAACTTTTTTTTTGGAAGGGCTAACATGAAATTAGAGGAAAATTTTCTTTTATTGAGCTAGAATTATTTGGTTATTAATCTACAAGTCTTAATTAAGAAAAAATAGAGTCTCTATTCATAAACAAAAATTCTGGGGTGCCTATGCATGCAACCATGTGAACATTTCAAGTGTTTTGTATTTGGAAAAATCCTTTTTCACTTGAAAATTTTCTGTATGAAGTCAAATTGACAGTGTAGTCTATGTTATGTGGTAGACATATACAATATTTTAGCAAAGCTCTGTGTAGTACATATGATGAATATTTGAAATTGCACTATTTTTCATTCTGCTCTAACCTAGTCTAGCAGAGTCTATTCCACCTGTATATCACTATTTATTTTAAACTGAATTGAGACAAAAAATGAGATTTTGGAAAATTGTGAGAAGCAAATTATGCAGAAATTGAACTATTCAAACTATTTTTAACATGCTCAGTCATTTTGACATTATAGAAATTGAAAATTCTTTTGGTCCAAATGGTCGGAAATGATATTAGGAATAGGGAGTTTGTCATTTTGTTTTGAGAATTCAGCTATTATTTTCTTATGTGGTATCTTACCCCTTCAGAACTTTTAATTTAGAAGCCTATTCAGAGCTGAATTTAAATAGAAGTTGATAGGCCATATAGGAAGACAAATTATCTAGGGTTCTTTTCCCGTAGGTCATAAAAGCCTTAGCCATTACACATTTTTTTAAAAGGAAACTGTGATATGAAAATCATTAAATTAATGAAACAAATGAAATATTATAACTGAAATGAAAATAGTCTTAAATAAATGTTTCATTTTCCTTCTGTTGCTAAGAAACAATATTAACATTTTTGTAAGAAATTAATTGCTATAGGAATTCCCAATCATTTCTATATATATAAATATTGACCTACATTTTAAAATACTTGAGTTAATTAAAAAAAAGAAAAGCCATTATTATTTTTTTTACTAGTTTTACATTTTCTCCTTCAAATACCTGGTAAAGCATTAAAATAAATAGATAAATGCATTAAAAATTAAAGCAATTGAATAGTAAATGGTATGCCTACACCGTATAATACTGAGATAAATCAGCATCATTTTATATCATTTTTTTCCAGACTTCAACTGCACAAGAATATCGAAAGTAGACTAGGAAGATATTTCAGTTTAAAAACCATCCAGATGCCTCAGACATGCATCTGAACTAATTCTGATTTTTCTTTAAATCAGTAATATCCTGTTATAACATAGTTACTTTGGGGTAATGGAGAGATGTAGAGCATCTATGTTGAAAATGATGGATCATGGAACATTTATGCTGAGGGAGATGCATAAAGCTTTGTGAACTTACGCAAGCCCTAGCTCTCTATTTTGCTGCACTCAGAAAAGCATGGTTTTTACTAGACCTTGTAAACTGCATTTTGACTGCAAACAGAAATTGGGGGTAAAAGAGGAGCCTGAAGCGGTTTGAAACTGTGTTAATGAGTGAAGCCTCCTTGAACTGACTTTCAAAAAAGACATTAATTGCTGAAAGATCTCATACTAATTATAGTATCTTGAAACATGTAAGATGTCCTGGCTGTAAAAAGGGCTTATGCAACCAAATTATTACAGCCATAACGTTAAATTGCCTCCTTTATTTGGTTTGTTCTCACTATTAGCATGTTCTCATTAGCCAAGTTAAAGTATTTCTTTTCTACAGATTTTATAGTAGATGGGTTTTATATTGCACTTTGGGGGGCTACAGAACTAATTTAAAACATGCATTGAAGCAGCATTGCTTTAAGCATCCCATGCATACATTCCTGAGACTGTCCTAAAATCAAAAGGTCCCGTAAGGTTGAAATCAGGTTTCAGAGCTTCGCCTCTTAATTAGATATATTATTGACCCTATTTTTTGGCTTCTTCTTTCCTTTCCTTTCCATTTTTTTTTTTTTCCTCCTCAGGAAGGAAAAAGAAATTACAAGTGATTGATAGTGATCCTGAGAATATATTTATGTCTGACTGTATATTACTGGATGATGCGGGTAGTTTGTAGTAGCAAGAGCTGTCATGTATTTCCTGACCAAAAACTCTTGGAAATTTTGCAGTCACACTAGCAAAGAGCAATGAACAAAATATAACAAATTTTACAAAAGATATTTTTCTGCCGAACAACTGACTTGTGCCACATTTTCTGATTCTTATTATTTTGACCCAGCCCATGTGTTCTATCTGAAAGTAAAAGAGATAAATGAATGTTGGAGAGAAAGAAGAATGAATGAGGAGAAAGGTAGCTCTCCAAAAGTGATGTCCAGAAGGCAACATACCGAAGATTTATTGGAAAAGGGCAGTTCACAACACAAGTTTTCTGTTTATTTCCATGTGTGCATCAAACAGTTTGAAAAGACTATTTTTTCCTCCAGAAAAGTCTGACACATATAAAATCACTTAACATATATATGCTTGTATATATGTGCGTAAAAGCATATAATAAAGCATATACATTAGATAGACAGAGACTTTTTTTTTTCCCCAGAAGGTAGAATGTGAAAACAGAAGAGGTTTTTAGGTAAGTGAAAAGGTGAAACAGTTCAGGCAATTTTGGCATTAACTGCAATTTATTTCACTATTCCCCTTTGTGGTTTTTTTTTTTTTTTTTTTTCCCCCACGGTAGCTGTTTATATTACCTTGAATTGAACATTTTCACAATTGTATATCATCTTTTTTCCCCATAACCAAAACTTTTAAAAGATCCAGAAGAAACTGAATAACACTTTTGTTCTCAAGTTAGGCCTGAAATATTAGGCTATTTTCTGTAGCACCAGACAACTTTTGTTTATAAAAGTCGTATTATGACAAAGAGTTGCAAAATTACATTGATAAAAAGTTTTTAAAGTATTCTTTGAAACTGTCAGAATTTTTACAGACCTATTTAACACATAATTTCAGAGAACAATTACCTTTTAAATCAGTTCCCAACAGCAATATACCCAATTTATGAAACAGCTTTTTTGAAGATGATTTTGTCATTTGTTTAATATCCTATCCATTCTGAGTGAAAGATTTTGATTTATTGACTTGTAAAAAGAAAAAAAAAGATTATCCGTAAAGTCATTTACAGTTACTAAAGTTATTTCTGTCTAGTTTTTCTCTTACAAGTACTGAATACAATGGCCCACTTTTATGAGTGTGAAAATACTTTTAAAGTTATTACTTTCCCTTCGTTCCATTCATTTTGGATATGATTGAAGTAAGAATAGAATATTTCAGTGGAATTGTAGTTATTTCATTTAACTGTCACTCTTTCCAAACTGAGAAAACCCTTACAGCTCTTAGAAACTTAGTTTTTTTCACTTTTCTTCAGCATCAGATTCTAAGAACTGCTGCTCATATATGAATCTCATGGCATATCACCTCTATAGTTCTACTGGTATCAGGAATCTTTGAATCAAGATTTGACATATATAGCTTTGATTTAATCACATTCCTTTTTCTGTGTGCTGCAAAACTTTTCATCCAGACTACTCTCTGAAACAAATGTGATTGACCAACATGAACTGATGATTAGATACTGTTTTTTCAAGCTGAGAACTTAGGAATGAGGATAAGTGGATATACCAACATCATGGTAGCCCTCTTCGCTGATCGCAGACCTCATCAAGAAAAGCTATGCATAGGCAACTGGAAAAAAATCTCATGATCACAGGCCCTGAATCCCCTGGAGAACTTCAAACAAACGGCCCTATATCTGCTGCAAGAGTAATAGAGCCATCTACAGACAATTCAGGTGATTTTTGCAGTGTTTTCCATGGAATTTCTTGACATAGTGATCAACGTCCTGACTCTGCGGGACCTGTTGCTTGTTATTAAGGAACTGTCCAAAGCTGTGAAGAGGAGGTCAGTCTTGGAGCTGCAGTAAGCTAGTTACTGTGAAGTTTTAAAAAATGACAAATAACAACAGAATGAGAACCAAGGACTTTAAGAAAGCAGTTTGTTTCTTTTTTGAGAGTTTCATCATTCTCCTCCTACCAGAGGTCGAGGAGACCTTGTTGGTGAAGACTGACACAAGACTGAGAAGATGGCCAGACTTTTATTGGAGATGGACAGGGAAAAGACAAGCAACACACTACAATAAGGAAGTCCAATTGGATATTCTAAAAGTAATTCCACTGTGCAAGTGACTTGACACTGCAACAGGTTGCCCAGAGGTGTAGGGAGTAGATTCTCTATTCTTTGGGATGTTTAGTCTCACCTTGATAAGGACCTGAGCAATATGATCTACTTTGGACAAGAGGTTGGACCAGGTGACTCCAGGGGTCCCTTGCAACCTGAATCATTCTATGGTTTATAAAGATGGAAATGAAACAAGTCCTCTCCTGTTTCACAGCTTTTGTCGAAGCACACCACATGCAGTTGAGCCTCTCTTCTGGGCTTACATCTCTAGAAAAACAAAACACCGTGCAGAAGGACAACAAATGTAAATGACAGGAGAAATGCTTTAGTTTCCCTATATTATGTGCCAGTAAACTGTACTGTAATGGCTGTATGCTGACAGAAACACCATTCTTCCTGTTATGAAGAAAAAAAAAAGAAAATTAAAATAAAGTCATCCCTAGTTCCTGTTTTTGCAAAGATAGCCCAATGGGAGTTTTGAGGAAAAGCACAAAGAAAGGTTTATATAAACAAGACAAATTTAAATTGGAGGCAAATTGGAGACTAAGTTCTGGAAGAGAATATGCATTAGCAAATCTACATTTACCTATATATAAATCTACATAAGTAGTGCATTAGAGCAATCTAAATGGCTTGCCAACATCACTTTAGAACAAACTATTTCACCTCAAAGACACAAGTGCACTATTTTCTATTTCTGGCTTGTTAAGAATTTTCAAAAGTAAAATTTATGCTTGCTCAAAGTCAGCCAAATATTTGGGATGATCCCTTTCAGAATGTGGATGCAGAAATAATGTGGATTAGGTGATTATTCTTGTTCAACCTCCTGAGAATCTGTACTTTGACATAAGATATTGCTTGGTCATATGCATTTTATATATTTGAAAGAAGAAATCCCTTGCGAATAAAAGGTTTAAATGGTATAGCAATAATATAGAAATGATTTATTATAATTACTAAGCGAAAAGCTTTGTGTTACCTTAAAAAATCTTTTTTATTTAGTGTTCTTCACAGTGCTGCAATGAATTCATGTCTGAATTTAGGGACAATCTAGAGCCAGTTCATGCAAACCTTATTGGCTGGATTGCAGCTGCTAATGATCTGTAAAAGGAAAGTCAGTTTGCCCCTTGGTAGAGATTACTGTACCAAATGTAGCAAAAAGCTATGTAAAATGTGAAATGTTTGCTGTTCAATGGGGAAAGAGACTATTAGTGTGTCCAGTTTCTCTTTCTGTGCAGAGCAAGTAGGTTTTCTGTTACTTTTAAGTAAGTAAGTCACAGGCATACACAGAAGAAAATGTAGCTTTGTTTTTCTGTTGTTCAGTAATACAAAATAAGACATTATTTTTACTCTATATATACAACTTCACTGTTACCTGCAGCGTATTTACCCCACATACAAACACCGTAAATCAATAGACTATTTAAATGTTGACAAATGCTAACCATCATGATTAGAATGCTGTTTAAATCATATTTTTAAAAGTACTGATGATACCACCTTGAATGGCATGCCTTATATTTATAACTTTCTCTATAACTGCTGAGCATACTGTGAGTCTTAGCACTCTTGAATTTTTCAATGTGGCTAACTCATGAAAAAGTACTACATATTTCTCTTTTTTTGTATATAGAGATTTGGGCTTATGTGCATGTTTACAAAGAACTATTTAACTGTATAAAGGTGTGAGGTAGATGTGTTCACGCTTTTTTTTTTCTTTTACAGAGAGCATAATAAAATAACTTCAAACAAAACTTTAACCTATGTTGAAATATTCTTAAAGCTAATGGAATATTTAATATTATTTAAAGCTCATTTGAACAAAATAAAGAGAAGTAAAGGTTCAAAAAACTCTTGAGTGAGATAGTTAAAATAAATATCGTCTGGAAAGAGTTGCCCCTCCAGCTCACTACAGCAGTCTTGGCAGGATAGGTAGGTCTTTTTCTTCAGTCTTTTCCATGTCCCTGCAATTGTTAATGGCCTCTTGGGTTGCGGCAAGCTCAGCACAGTTCCCTTGGATTGTATAAACTTCTTTCTTTCTCTCTTTTTCTCTCTTTCCTTTTCTTTCTCTTTTCATTATCTCTGTGTTTCTACTGTAAGTAGCTCACTGTTTCGTTACCTCTCTGTTATAGTCCCTCCTCTTTGTTAGGTTTTCATTCCCTTTGGCTCCATCTTGAAAAGTTATCTTTTTTTTTTTTTCCTCCAGCAATGCACACACATTTGCTCTGAAAAAAAACAGTTTTCTTGTCCAGAGTGCAGGACTCGAGGTAAGTGTTCGAGTGCAGTGCTCGAGGTAAGTTGTCTGTTCCAAGACAAATTTTAGTAGAATGCAATATACATTTCTCAGTAAACTGTAAACAATTAAATAAATCGGGTACTATCCTGAACACCTGTAATTGTTTGTAATTGTTCTAGGGCTTGGACATTTTTTCAGTATATAATATAGTTTTTCACATAGGCACCAAGGTAATTAGATCTTAAAAGCTGTTTAAAATATCTTTTTGATGAGGATAATCAAACTGCAATACCTGGAGACTTGATATAATTCTTTATCAATGTATTCCAAACCTAAGGAAGTCTAAATGTTAAACCTTGCTTATTCTACACCATCGGATATGCTGAAGGAAACCTGACTTGGAATCAGAGTCCCATCTTGCTTTCTCCATGACACCTGAGTTGAGGACTTTGTGTGAAGGATACTGGGACACGCATGCTTTGTAATACAAACTAACAACAGCTAACTTCTTACCAGGTGTGGTAATGTTCAGGATCAACATCTGACATTGTATCTGGAGCACAGATTGCCTTGAAAGAGTTCTTAAATTAAATTTAAAAAAAAAAAAAAAGAAAGAATATATGACAAAATTAAAGCAGTGTAATTGTCTATTATTCCTCATAGTTACAAGAAATAAATTGACTATAATGCTGATATACAGCATAAATTTTTGCCGTGGTCTGCATCATATTCCTCCTACAATAATGTTACCTGTGAAATAAGAAAGATTCATTGCACTCTTTTCAGGGATCTTCTTTTTTATTGGTATTCCTCAGGCCTTCAGGCAACAGAACAGTTGACTACTTTCTCTTTTGATAACGGTTTGCTCATCTGTATCATGCAGGATAGCAGTGGCATTTCTACCCAGCAAATTATTTAAGCACATGCATAACTTCAGTAAATGTTTTGATTACATAGAAAGAGCTGCAATAACACAATTAAATAGTACAGCCTTAAGAATAGTTTCTGCATGCAATGTCTGGAGGCTTTTCAAAATGCATATATACGTTTTTGGAAAATATGGTAAAGTATGTGAAGGTTAAATTGGATTATATCTGAAATGCCTATATTTTCCAGGAATGGTGAGATCACAACTGGATTATGGTTTTCTTATTAAGTGACTGACAATTAAAAAAAGAAAAATAGATTACATTATCCTGAAATGTATCTATGTCACAGAAATGATATTCTCAGTTGATTTAGATATTAGGTGTTTTTACCTTCTCTTGACTTTTAAAACTTCATTTCCAGTAGATTATATTCCTACTATATGTACATGGCTCTTTCAGAAAGGCAATCCCTTCTAAAAATTGTTCTGGAGTATACTTTATGATCATTAATTCAATCATCACATTTGTAAAGTTCATTATCTTGAGCTTCTCTGAAGCTAAAAAGAAATATCTCCATAAGAAAACACAGCGTTTGACCTTTAATGGTATTAATCTGCCTTTTCAAACTCCATAGAAACTTTAAAAAGTTTTGGGTAAAATCCTGCCTGTCCTGGCTTCATTAGCAGATTTTGGCGTCAAAGACAGTGCAGATGATGTGTACACAAGCAACTGGTCTCATGCAGAAGATCTCATCTAGGTCCAGGTTCTGGTCTGTATTTTTCACTCTTTAATTCAAAGTGGCATCATGATCTCATTAGAATTATAGAGACATGGTGGTATAGCTTACACAATTGGAGTGCTGCCATGGAAGACTATGTACCTTTTAGGAAGGACAGGATGGGAAGGTGAGGTGGGGGAGTTGCTCTTTATGTTAGCAACTGGAATGCACAGAGCTCAAACTGCGAGTGACTTGTGAGTTTGTGGGTAAGGATTAGAGGCAGGCTAATGTGGTGGGTGTTTGCTATAGGCCACCTTACCAGGATAAGGAAGTTGATGAGGCCTTCTACAGACATCTGGAAGTAGCCTCATAGTCTCAGGCCCCGATTCTCATGGGGAACTTAAACCACCCTGACTTCAATTAGAAAGACAACACAGACAGGCACAAACAACCCTGTAGGTTTCTGCAGTTTATCAATTATAACTTTTTAACACAGATTGTGGAGGAGTAAATGAGAAGAAGTGGACTCATACTAACAAATAGAGAGGAACTTGTTGGAGATGTGAATGTGGGGGATAACTTGGCTGCAGTGATCATGAACTGGTTGAGTTTAGGATCCAATGAGGAGGATGCAGGGCTGTAAGTAGCCTTGCAACCATGGACTTCAGGAGGGCCAACTTTGGCCTCTTCAGAGACCTACTTGGAAGAATCCCATGGGCTAAGGCTCTAGAAGGAAGGAGGCACAAGAGAGCTGGTCAGGAAGTGCTGGAAGCAGCACTTCCACGCTTAGGAGAAGTGCATCCCTTTGAGTAAAAAGTCAGGCAGGGGGGCAGGAGGCCTGCGTAGATGAGCAAGGAGCTGCTGGCAAAACTCAAACAGAAAAAGGCATATACAGAAAGTTGAAAAAAGGACAGGCTTCTTGGGAGGAATATAGGAATGTTATCAGGGAATGCAGAGATGTGACAAGGAAAGCTAAGACACAATTGGAAATAAATCTGACAAGGGATGTTAAAAATAAGAAGAGGTTTTTCAAATGGTAAATGGCATGGGCGCCTTTGTTACAAAAGACACAGAAAAAGCAGAGCTACTGAATGCCTTCTTCGCTTCAGTGTTTACCAAGGGCAGCCCTCTGGAATCCTAGGCCCTAGAAACCAGAGAAGAAAGAAACTGGAGAAAGGAAGACAGAAGATTGGGTCAGAGAACACTTAGGGAAACTTGACATCCACAGATCTGTGATCCCTGGTGGGATGCACCCAAGAGTACTGCAGGACCCGGTGGATGTTATTGCTAAGCTACTCTCCATCATCTTAGAAAGGTCCTGGAGAATGTGGGAAGTGCCAGAAGACTCAAAGAAAGCCAGTGTCATGACGGTCTTCAAAACTGGCAAGAAGGCAGACCCAGGCAACTACAGGCCAGTCAGCCTCACCTCTGTCCCTGGAAAAGTCATGGAGCAGCTCATCCTGGCTGTTGTCTCCAGGCACATGGAGGACAAAGAGGTGCTCAGGAGTAGTCAGCATGGATTCACCAAGGGAAAATCATGCTGATAGCCTTCTATTGAATGGAATGACCATCTGGGTAGATGAGGGGAGAGTTGGATTTCAGCAAGACTTTAGAAACTGTCCCTCACAGCATCTTCCTGGGCAAGCTCTGGAAGTGTGGATTAGATGAATGGACAGTGAGGTGGATTAACAACTGTCTGAATGGCAGAGCCCAGAGGGCAGTGATCAGTGGGGCAGAGTCTAGTTGGAGGCCTGTAGTTAGTGGTGTCCTCCAGGGACCAGTCCTTAGTCCTGTCCTGTTCAATATATTCATCAGTGACCTGGATGAAGACACAGAGTGCTCCCTCAGCAAGTTCCGTGATGATACAATAGAATACAATACAATAGCTAATATGCTAGCCAATTTATAGCTAGAAAAAAATCATTTTGAATATTTCAGGGTAAATATTTTAATTTTATATGCTGGGATTTTGCATTTCATTAGGTTTCTTCCAATTAACACTAGTTAATTGATCTTCTGTCAACATAACATGACTAGCATCTCACCATTACACTTTTTCAAATTTTAGCATGCATAGAGGACTCCAAACAGGTCACTTGGACATAGGCCAATGTAATTTTGAGTAACAATGAAGCAAGAACTTCATTCACTAGATAGCTTTTCAGGTTGTAACTCACAGATGCAGAGCATGCACATATGGATTTAATAGCCTTTTTATAAGTACTATTTTAGAAAGTTATATTTTATTGACATACCTTCTATATGAGATAATTTCTGCTGGAGTTGGTATTGGTTGTGTCAGTATTATCACATTTATAAATTTGATTTAAAATAAGATCAGAAAAAAGCTGATAAAAGGAAGAAAACATTTTTACCTCAGTAAAATAAAATGTTAAGTGTAGTTCTTACTTGGATCAGCCTTCTTGTTTTAACAATCAGTCTAAAGTCCTAAAATCATTTTAAAATCAACCCTTATTTTTTTTCCTAAATGGCATGCATCTTTATTAAAAGTAGATTAAAAGTATAATATCTCATTTTCTGCCAGTTTGTCAGAGAGATGGAGGAACAGGCTGCTTAAAGAGGGAGAAGAAATCAGGAGCAGTGAGTGACCCCAGTGTCCCCACTTGTCAGAGAAGGCTGCAAGGGTGGTACAGGTGGTAAAAGCGTAGTCCAGCAACAGTCCCTGACATCATAGGAGGGCATGAACCCATTCAGAGAGATCAGTCAGAAGCAAAATGAGACAGGATCAGAAACAGGGCTGGATCTGGCACTACTGTGGCACTGTGGGGCCTTGTTTCCTCAGACGTCTTGGTGTTTCCTCAAACTTGCAGAGATCTGGCCTCAGAAGTGATGGGGACTTGCTGTGGATCGATGTGTGGGTTGTCTATGTGTTGTTTCAGAAGACAGAGACAGGACAGGTATGGGGAACAGGAAAAGGGACATGACATGGAAAATTTGAGGACCAGATCATGGGAAGGGACATGGAGCCAGGGCAGTGACATATGACATAGCATGAGGGACAGGGAACTGCAACAGGAAACTTCAGTCTAGGTGGTGGAGTTGAATCTGCAAAGGGGACCAGGACTGGAGTTATTTTAATGTTATCCATTATTACTGCTGTGACTGTAACCAAAGCAACTCCCCTTCCTGATTTCTGTCTGACATTTCAACAAATCAGCTGCAGCCTCATGTATTTGAGTAAACAGGTATGTGTTAACAGACAACTTCATTCTTTATCCTCAGTACTTGTAATGTGAGCTGCTGTGGAGGCAGTGAAAACTTTAGGCTTCAAATTTTATAGCTTATTTCTATAAATAAGCTAATTATATTAAAACTTTATGTTCATCTACATCAATTTGTGCTCCTCAGTCTATAAAAGCTCCCACAATATGCGTAAGCACATTATGAAATTTTTAATTTTACTTTATTCTTACACTGGCATATTGAAGTGTATTATGATGTATATAAGCTGCTTAGCAAAGCTTAATTGGATTAATAGCCCTAATAGAAAAAAAATGCTTTGTTGTACAAAGCACATCTATATATCTACATTGTGAGTGCAGACCATCGTATCCAAATAATATCTAAGTAATCTCTTGGATATTAATTATCTTTTTTTTTCTGAAATAGCTTTGTAGTAATGTTAATTGGTAGACTGATGCATCCCATTTATGGCATTTCTGAAAGTTTCTGAAATGCCATTGCTGAAATGAAAGAATAGCAACTAAAAAAAAGCAAATGTATATATTTTTTAAATTCAAATGAATTATCATTATGAATTATTATTGATAGCAGGCCATGAAAAAATGAAAACACAACATGCAGTTAAAGAACAATAAAATTAATTTGAAATAGTAATTTGAATTGGAATTATGGAATAGTCTAAAATGGTATTTTACAACAATTTTGGAGGGGAAATTAGTGACATTGGAAGTTTTTAAATTTTTTTTTTTGCTTCAGCACAATGGAATACAGAACAAAGATACTGCATTTTGCTCACTTCAAAATGATAGAT
Source organism: Crypturellus undulatus (assembly GCA_013389825.1). Lineage (NCBI taxonomy): Eukaryota > Metazoa > Chordata > Aves > Tinamiformes > Tinamidae > Crypturellus > Crypturellus undulatus. The sequence goes on from VWPW01020774.1 coordinate 1,518,553, forward strand.
AAGCTCAGTAAAAGGTAGGCCCATATTATTAATAGATTGAGCAAGACATACCTAAAGAATTGTGATGAAAGTCAACTTGCTAACTGGAGAGCTTCTCAGTAGTGAAACCTAGATAGATAGATAGGTTCATGTCTATACCCTACCTCACTCTATTTTTGGCATGAGTACTGTGCAACGTGTGTGTTAATCCACTTAAAATTTGTAGTTTTCCTGTAAAGGATGAATATTCAGGGTTTGATACTTTCAATTACATAATGACTTAGAAGTTGGAATATTTGCTTGAAATATGCAAGAACTTTAGATCCTGAAGTTTTTGCATCCATAGATCTTGACACATTGAAAATACCGTAATTCTTTTAAGGAATTTTCAAGAATCTTTAATCATTGTTGTTTTGAAACAAAATAGAAGAGAAAATGAATAGATCTAAGAAAAGAGCAAACAGAGGGTAATATAATTTGGCATCCTTCTGGTAAAGAGAGTTAGCTGGGAGATTCTAAATAACTCATTTTTGTTCTGAGACTGTTTTTTATTTGTTTGTTTATTTTTTGCCTCTGGTCTTGAACCCCACAAACTCTTGAATGAAGAGCTTGCTGGCCTCTGTGAACTGCTTTAGTTCGTACAGTACAGTTTGACCGATCTTTCTAGCAAGATAAGCATTTTATGAGTGGCTGTAACATGATCTATCTTTCTCATTTTCTGGATTGCCACCTAGAATTCTGGAGGGATGATTCATCTGTTTAAATATAAGCGTGTACTACCATTCTAGACTTTCAGAATATAGAAGATATCCACACAGGATGGCAGAAATGATACTGGATTTGAGGAAGTGAAATACCTTCCTAGAAGGTCATCTGAAAATATAGTGGGATGCCCTTGGACCCAATAAAATGACATATACATGTTTAGATTCAATCATCTAATGCATATTTGCAAACATACTGAACCTGTGTATCTAAATGAAGTTGGTGACAACTGTGGTAACTGTGGTAACTGTGACAACTGTTATTTATATGTTAAGCGTGTAGGTTCATGGTTTTGGTAAAGAAAAATGTAATTTAAATCTGCATTAGTCAACTGGATTTGCTTAGTAGCTAATATAGATAAACATACCATTGTAATCTGAATAGGCTTAATCTTATCTAAAATGGAAGTAGCTCATTCAGTTATAGACTTCTGAGACTCAGGGCTCTGTATGTCTATTAAGCCAACATAACCAGTATGGTTTTTCCACCTTTCTGGTGGAGTAATGTTTAAAATATTGTGGAGGAAATAGTAATCTGTTAGTGCTTATATCATCTCTTTAAGTTATGTGCTCAGATCTGAAAATTAACACATTAAATTACCATTGATATTTTGCTTTAGTGCAATCAGACTTCAGTTCCACATACATAAAATAGAGATAATTCTGTTTTCATTTCACAAGGATTTTATAAAAACAGATGCATTCTTATTACAGTAATATTTAGAATAAGAGGGGAAAGAGTCTAGAAAATTGCCAAAGAAAAGCAGAATAGCAACACCATATAGTTAATTAGGTCTTGGTCCATGCATTGATCAATGAGAATAAAACAAAATATTGAATAGTGCCCATTGAATGATCACTGTCCATCCTAGCCATTAATTAAATCACAAGTTATATGGAGGGAAAAAAATGCAAGCAAAAATTTTACTAATATATTGTAATATATATACAGAAATGAAACAGTAAATAGTCATCAGGAATGTCATAACTGTTAAGTGGTTGGCATTCCGAAGATAATGAGGTCACTTTAATTTGGTAGGTTTACTCTAAGTTAATGTTAGTTACTCTTGAAGAATTCTTTTCTATTTTTAAATACAACAGAAACACTTGAGTGTTGGTGTATAGTACAAGATTGTAAACCAGAATACATAAAGCCTATTAAACACAGGCATCATGCATATCTAATATATCATCATTTCAACATTTTGTAAGATGGATAACTAGTATGGTTACTAAGCTCAGTGATCTATTAAATAGGTAATAGTAATCTTGAAAGACATTCAGAATATTTAATTGACATAAAATAGACAAAATGAACTGCATTAATTTCATGATCTTATTCAATAATGACATTGCATTTACGTATATATTCAAGAAAATACCATAATAACCATTGTTTTCTTCTGTTTTCTCTCCTGCTTAAAGTAGATGCATCTTTTTATCCAAAAATATTTCTGAATTTTAACAAAACTAAATATAGCTGTATGGCTACTTCACAGTGTCTCTCAGAACTAGGAATGAATATAGGTAGTTTGTGGAAGATTGTAAGTACAACTGTGAAGCTTTGAAATACATTGTAATCATCTTCCATACTAAAAATAAAATACAGTTTAGAAACAAACAATCAAACAGCAAAAAATAAATGAACAAAAATAAAAGGTATACAATATTTATTCTCTTAACCTTTCATAACTCATATACTCACATACTCACATACTTTCACAGCTCTTCATAGTCACATGTTTTATTGACATATCTTCAATATTAAAATACTAGTTTTAGTCAGCTAAAATCCTACTTAATCACTACGCATTTATCGGGCCCAATGTTATAATAGAATCACGGAATTCTTAAGGTTGGAAGGGACCTCTAGAGGTCATGTAGTCCAACCCGCCTGCACACCCAGGGTCTCCTGGAGCACGTGGCACAAGACCACATCCAAGTGGGTTTTGAAGATCTCCAGAGAAGGAGACTCCACAACCTCTCTTGGCAACCTCTTTGAGTGTTCTGTCACCCTCAGTGTTAAGAACATTTTCCTTAAGTTTCCGTGGAACTTTTGATGCTTCAGTTTGAGGCCATTTCCTCTAGTTCTGTTGGTGGCCCCCACTGATAAGAGGCTGGCCCCATCCTCTTCACTCCCTCCCTTGAAGTATTTATACATGCTGATTAGATCCCCTCTCAGCCTTCTCTTCTCCAGGCTGAACAGGCCCAGCTCTCTCAGCCTCTCCTCACAGGGCAGATGTTCCAGGCCCCTGATCATCCTTGTGGCCCTGCGCTGGAGTCTTTCCAGCAGCTCCACATCCCTCTTGTACTGGGGAGCCCAGAACTGAACACAGCACTCCAGATGTGGCCTCACCAGGACACAGCAGGATCACCTCCCTCGACCTGCTGGAGATGCTCTTCTTAATGCACCCCAGGATGCCATTGTCCTTCTTGGCCATGAGGGCACACTGTCAACTTCTTGTCCAATATAACGCCCAGGTCCTTCTCAGCAGAGCTGCTCTCCAGAAGGTCGGTCCCCAGCCTGTACTGGTGTCTGGGGTTATTCCTCCCCAGGTGCAGGAGCTTGCACTTGGCCTTGTTAAATTTCATGAGGTTTCTCACCGCCCAGTTATTCAGTCTGTCCAGATCCCTTTGGATGGCAACACAGTCCTCTGGGGTATCAGCTACTCCTCCCAGCTTCATATCATCAGCAAACTTGTTGAGGGAGCATTCTGTCCCTTCATCTAGGTCATTGATGAATAAATTGAACAGGACTGGACCGAGGACTGACCCCTGGGGGACACTGCTAACCACAGGCCTCCAACTAGACACTGCATGGCTGATCACCACTCTCTGAGCTCTGCCATCTAACCAATTCCTAATCCACCTCACTGTCCACTCATCTATCCCACACCTCTGGAACTTGTCCAGGAGAATGTTGTGAGGGATGGTGTCAAAAGCCTTGGTGAAGTCAAGACAGATGACATCCGCTGCTCTCCCCTCATCTATCTAGCTAGTCATTCCATCATAGGAGGCTATCAGGTTAGTCAAGCATGATTTCCCTTTCGTGAATCCATGATGACTGGTCTTGAGCACCTTATTGTCCTCCACTTGCCTGGAGACAACAGCCAGTATGAGATGTTCCATCACTTTTCTGGGGACGGAGGTGAGGCTCACTGGCCTGTAGTTGGCCGGGTCCTCCTTCTTGCCTTTTTTGAAGATTGGTGTGACTTTGGCTTTCTTCCAGTCTTCTGGTACCTCCCCTGTTCTCTAGGATCTTTCAACGATGATGGAGAGTGACTTAGCTAAGACATCCACCAGCTCCCGCAGTACTCTGGGGTGTGTTCCATTAGGGCCCATGGATTTGTGGGTATTGAATTGCCTTAGGTGCTCTCTATAACCTGATGTCGTGCGAGGCCCCCGACGGACATCGCACCGTCGACGGGGCCTTCGGGCCTTACGGCTCTCCGACCTGCCGTGCACGTGATATTTCTATTGCGGCGTCCCGCTGATCCGCAGACTTGCACCACCCTGCAGGGATGCCTCGATCCACTCATCCCGAGCCGGTGTCCACTGAGGGAGTGGCGGCACTGATGTAGCCTGGCTCAGGTCCTCTCAGTTAGGAAGGTCGGTTGGGACAGGCCGCCCAGGTTGACAAATCAATCTCACGGAGATCAGGGTCAACCGTCAACTTTAATGAGGAAGAACATGGGTTTATATACCAAGGGTAAAGGGAAAGAGAAAGGGAGAAGCGAGGTAAGGGATTAGGTATATGCTAATCTTGTGACTCCTGTGGTTGGTGGAGCTCCGTAGGTGGGCGGTCAGTTGGCTGGAGCAAATTGCTCCGGCCCCCATCCTCAGGAGCTCCAGCCTACACCTTTGGGCTTCTAGAGCCTTCCAGGTAGCTGTGATGAGTTGTGAGGCCAATAGGCCTGACTGAGCATGCTCCAGACCCGGGGTCACAGAGGGGTCATTGGTACTCGCCCTGTACATTCACATTTCTCAACATTACATACACTGTTCTTATTTAAACATCACCAAGGCCAAACCTGCGCCTCCCTACAATAACCTGTTCAAGTAGCTGGTGGAGAAATGCCACCCTGTGAGAGGAGGCTTAAGGAAAATAGTGCTAACAGAGGAAAGGATATTGCTGAGCTGAGATGGACCTTGATATAATGTTGCTAATACTCCTTGACTTTTCTTGTGGTGAAATGAAGAACAGAAGGTCAGAAGGTCAGAAAACAGCTGAAAAGAGCCAGAGTTGTGCCCAAGTGGCCAAGAAGGCCAGTGCCATCCTGGCCTGTATCAGGAATAGTATAGCCAACAGAACCAGGAAAGTGATTGTCGCCCTGTATTTGACACTGATGAAGTCACATCTCAAATATTGTGTTCAGTTTTGGGCTCCTCACTACAAGAAGGACATTGAGGTGCTAGAGAGTGTGCAAAGAAGGGCAACGGAGCTGTAAAGGGGCTGGAGGACAAACTTGATGAGAAGTGGCAGAAGAATCTGGGGTTATTCAGTCTGGAGAAGAGAAGTCTCAGGGGAGACCTTATCACTCGCCACAGCTACCTGAAAGGAGGTTATAGGGAGTCAATCTCTCTCCAAAATAACTACCCATAGGACAATAGGAAATGGCCTCAAGTTGCACCAGGTGAAGTTCAGATTAGATATTAGGGAAAATTTCTACACAGAAGTAGTCAAGCATTGGAGCAGGCTGCCAAGGAAGTGATGGAGTCACCATCTATGGCACTGTTCAAGAAACTTGTAATGAATGAGGTACTTAGGGACATGGTTTAGCAGGTATAGTGTTGAAGGGTTTATGGTTGGACTCAATCTTTGGTATGCCCCTACAAGTGTGCACTTTAGGGAATCAACAGAAGAGTTTTATAGCCTTAGATATTGTGAAAATTTAGAGAGTTGGAAGTGCTTGTCATAATCCTAACACTGTATTCCTAGTAGTTACCATGACTGTATACTGCTATATTTATTAGGGTTATTTACTGCCATTACCATAATTAGGTTACATTTATCTCATATTCATTAGCACTAAGACATAATGGTATTTGTTGAGTTTGAGCTATATGTTACAGTCTATATAAGGTATCAATCCATATAAGCTACAGATCTACACAAGCTGTTAAATACCATTATAAAGATATACCTCACAAAGTGTAGGATAATACTACTGAATGTTTCTACCTTCCTGCTACTAATTTGTGCTTGGAACAGGCTGATCTTTCAGACCTGTTTTCTTCATTGGAACTTCTCTTATTTTTTTTTCCTCTTTCACTGTATATATTTATATGTATGTGTGTGTGTGGAGGGGGTTGATGAGTTTATTTTCCATTCAGGCGACTGAATTCTTTGTTTTTAACTAGTGTTACCTAGTAACAAATCAGTAATTTCACTATAATGTTTTCTCTCTCTTTCTTGTTCTGTCACACCCTGTCTCTTTCCCTCCTTGCTTTGACATACCATAGGTACTCTTTTGCTTGCAAATTAAAGTACTAGTGGTAACTATGGCTAAAAGTTAAAACTTATTTATTTCAGTAAAACTGGATGCTGAGTTATTTTACAACTGTAGAGGGAAGAGATTACAAGATATACAGACCTGCAGTGTGTGGAACTTCTTAGCTTAGTTTGTAGAGCATTCAGTTGCAGTGATAACCCTGAAATATGGTTTCTGCTCATGGAAGAGCTTAGGCACTTTATATAACAAATGCATAATGGCAATACTCTCTACATTGCAGAATATAGCTGCCATATGTATAATCTCATGAATAAAAATTGTATTTGTTAGCTCTTCTTTCTCTTTTTCTTTCTAAATAAATGGAGTTTGAGATATGTTTCCTATGCGGTGTACTAATTTAGCAATAGACAATAGAAAACAAAGCATTCCAGTACAGTATATTGAAGTCAACCTTATCTTTTCTCACTCCTGTTTACCAACTTTGACATCAGTAGAAATGTTATTGAAAGACCTGTTTTCTGTTGAAACAATAAAAAAAAAAAAAGAGGAGCTAGACAATGATATTTGGACTGCTTTAAATTCTTTCTTTTTTTGCTGATTCCCACTTTAAAGCATCCCCAGCATTATTTTCATGATCCAATTCACTTCTTAGGTTGATATGGCTTAGTCAGTTTACAGGTTCTAATTTACAGGTTCTACTTCTGGGATTAATTAACTAGGATTAGTTTATGATTGTAAAGTGTAAATATGTGTAAATATGAATTATTCTCATAAAGTACTGAGTATTCTTATTATTCATAGAAAACAGACTGCTAAACTATGAGTATATGGCCACTAGAGAGTAGCTATGTCTCTTACCTAGTACATCCCTTTTAGACTTAAAAATCATACCACAGAAATCATACAGTGCTCATCAATGCACTTCCAAATTATTATGACTGGACTATATTCCACATGCAGCAATTGAAGAACACAGGAATAAAATCATTCACCAAAGCCAAATATCTGAGCAAAAATTAAAACTGTCTGAACTACTATGTAGTCCTGTTTCATCTCGCGAAAGAACGGACTCAGTCTGGGGTGCAGAGTGAGACAAGGTTATTTGCAAACTAACTTCTTTTTATACTTTCTTAACACAAACGTAGCAAGGCTCACAGCCAATCAGCAGCTTGACCCCTGCGCGCAGTTGTCCTGGCTTTGTTTCCACACAGGGCGGGGGGAGATCTTCTGCAGTCTTCCTTGTTCCCGCTCTGTCCCCCAACTGCTGACATCCTGGCGCTTAACTGTCTGCTAACAAGGCACTATTGTTGGTGAACCAACCTCCACATATCACGCTTTTATATTTGTTTTTAGTTGAACAATAGTTAAAGGAACAGTTAAAGTTAACAGTTAAAGTTGAACAACAAGCAATCAATTATTAAACACATAGCAAATCTGCTAATAATAAACCAAATATGCCAATAATCAACAGGCTATCTTACTAGACAGGTTACAAAAGTTTTTCCTGAATTAGATGATGACGAATATAAGGTGTCCTGTCTCATTCAAGTGGCTAGAGCTACTCTGCAGGTTTTAGACTGAGGCTGTATCCACTGCTGTGTGGATGACATCACGGTGGTGCAGATGATGGCGATATCTGTGATAAGAAAGGCTTGATCCATCGAGCAGGTACCCATCTTGACCCTGAGCCTGTAGTAACACAAGCATATCCTCTACCCCAGATTACTAAAGAAAAAGACCCTTCCCACTGATTTGTCTGTGGGTTTTTGACAATAACCTGGGCTTTAGCCAGAACTTTGTGTTGTCTGTGTGAATCAAAATGTTGGATTATAGGGGTGCCCTCCCCTGTCCAGTGATTTAAAAAATTCAACACATAGCAAGCTTTTGCTATGCGTTCCTGTGGGGATAACCCCCACAGGGTTTCTGTTTTTGTAACATATTCTTAAGGGTGCCATGTGTACGCTCAATAATCGCTTGGCCTGTGGGTGAACAGAGGATACCTGTGATCTGCTTGATTCCCCACTGTTGAAAGAATATTTATGTTTTTGTGCTATATAGGCTGGACCATTGTCAGGTTTTATAGTTTTTGGCACTCCCAACATTGCAAAGGCCATCATAAAGTGTCGACATACATCTTTTGCCTTTTCACCTGTATGTACAGAAGCATAGACGCAGGGTGAGAAGGTATCAACAGAAAACATGTACATATTTAAATCTGCCAAATTCAGGGATATGCGTTACATCTGATTGCCAAATTTCAAGCGCAGAAAGACCACGAGGGTTCACTCCGATGGATGGTACTGGTAAAATGCGCTGGCAGTCTGGGCAAGACTGTATAATTTGCCTAGCTTGTTCCTGAGTCAATTGGAACGACCTCTGTAACGCTTTTGCATTTTGGTGATAAAAGTTATGCGACAAACGCGCTTGTGCAAAGCGATCCGGCAAAACTACAGCTCCTGCAAGACTGTCTGCTTGAGCATTACCTTCACTAATAGGTCCAGGCAGCGAGGTGTGTGAACGTACATGTTGGATAAAGTAGGGATAAATCCTTCTGTTTAATAGCCATCTGAGCTTCCAGAGAAGCGCAAAGAGGGTTTCATTTGAAACCTCTTTTAAAAACGAGTGTTCTAACCTAGAGACTAACCCTGCAACATAGGCAGAGTCTGTTATAATGTTAACTGCAGAGGACCATCGTGTGAAGACGCGAACGACCGCTGATAATTCCACTATTTGCGGAGAGCCTGTGACGACATGTATGTCGTTCTCCCAGTGCCCGTCATCATTTTTCCNAAGAGGGTTAAAAGACTGTATGATTTTATGTCCTGGAAAGTGGATACTTATTTGTCCTGGATAATATGCCGAGGCACACTGAAAAACAAAAGACTGGTGAGTCAAAAAGGTTAACTGTTTTGTATCAAGTGGTAAATAAACAATTATCAGGTTCTATGCCATCTAGAAACGTCAAACGCTCTCTTCCTTTTTGAATAACCATTGCAATCATATCAATAACAGTGGTGACAGTTTTGCCAAAATTATAAGGCAGAAACATCCATTCTAAAATTAACAGACATACATCCTGTGGTATCCATTGTGCTAATAGGCAATAAGGTTGTGTGAGAAAAGCTCAGGTGGGAGATTTTACAAATAAGGAGCTTCCCCCACAGCCTGGCTGAAGAGTAGCACAAAGGAGCAGGAGACTGAGTGGAGCCATGAGTTGATGGGGACAAAAGAACATCTGCCAAGAGTTGAGGGCCTTTACAAATAGGGGAAATAGGGCAGTTCCCCTTCATTCTTCAGCAAGAAGGACAAAGGAGTCAGGTGACCTTAGGTGTGAACAGGTGGAGGGAGGCAGGAGTTTGGCGTAGGCGGGCCGGGAAGGCTGTAACTCCTGAGTCCCTTGGCCAATGGGGAAAAGGAGAGGGCGTCCCTCGTCGGGAAATAGGATAAAAGGGGGCTGCGTCCCCAAGCAATCTGAGAGACCCCACAGGGACATGCCCGGTGGACTCTCCCTTTATTCGAATAAAGCTTTAAGATCTATGCCCGATGGACTCTTCCTTTATTCGAATAAAGTCTTAGTTCTCCTCTGTCTCCTTTTTGGACATTTCACTTCTGGACAGCGAGAATTTTCTGCACAGTTGGAAGCTAGAATAAAACACAAAATGACTGACAGGATAATTCTGCTTTTGTCTGTGAACTCAGACTGAGTGTTTAAATTGTCCACAACTTTGTCCAGTGCAGCTTGCGCAGGAGGGGTGAGCTTTCTGGGAGATGTTAAACTCCTGTCTCCCTCTAAAAGCTTAAACAGGATGTAATTCTTCTGTGGAAATTCCTAAGGAAGGACGGATCCAATTAATAGTTCCCAAAAGTTTTTGAAGATCATTCAAAGTCTTTATATCTGTCTTTAGGGTCAATAATTGTGGGCGAATTTGATGATCAGAAATTCTCCATCCTAAATATCGCCAAGGCGGAGTTTCCTGTACTTTATCTTCTGCAATTTTTAATCCTGCAGCCGATGCTGCTCGCGTAATCTGCTGCAGAGCCTTTTCTACTGCTTCCTTTTGCTCTGCAGCAATCAATATGTCATCCATTCTCAATTGCTAGTTGGTTAACTTGTTTGTTATCAATTTGCTTCTCCAGAGCCTCATCAAGCCGATCCAAAAACTTCATGTATTGTTCATTCGCATCTTGTCTAATGCTAACAAAAGGTTGTCTTTGTTTACCAGCCTCCGGGATGGCCTGAAGGGCGTGGAGAGCAAGCGCCTTTACTTGCTGCAGGCCCTCAGGAGGAATTGCTGCTTGTGCTGTTGTAGCGCTGTGGTCACCCTCCCCCATCAGCACGTCCCCAGTAACAGCCCGTAAAGGACCTTGTAAAGGACCTTGTAAAGGACCTCTTTTCGACAGCCGCTGGTTTTCCTCCCCTTGTGCTCGAGCAAGCTCTCTCATTTTCGACTCCCACATCGTATATTGCATATCAGTCATAATCAGGCGAAACAAAGTTTTTAAATCATGGGGAGTAAAAACCCATGTATCACAAAGAGATTCTATAAGGTGGGTGGTATATGGTGCACCAAGGCCATGATCTGTCACCGTGCATCACACGTCCTTAATAAGATTATATGACAGATCTTCCCAACACAGATTCTGATCGGGTGCACAGATAACCGGGAAGACTTTCAGCATGCCCATATCTCCCGCATGTTTTGCTCCTATTTTTACTGAAGCCCAGTTATCATGAGGATCCGGGGGGTATAGGTGTGACTCCTTTTCAGGGTTAATAGGACCCGAGTCAAAAGGATCCTCGTCCTGGTCATCAGATGGCAATACCGCGAAGGCTTTTGCAGCGCCTTTTCTTTTCTGATTCTTATTAGGACATGACTGAGATAATGGAGGCGCGCAGCGGCTCCGATCCCATCATTTATGTTCGACTGCCATCCACAATGAGATTTCAATGCTTCAAATACAACTCGCCATTGTGGCAGCAGGTCAGCAGCAGCCTTATCACCGCGCGTGGCACTATCCCACAGTCGGACCCCAATTTGATCCCACCTCTCCGGATTAAAAACATTATTACTGTTCACCGAAGGATCGTCTTTAGAAGGCCATGCAAGAACCTTTTGCAGTTCTTCTTTATCTAAATCTTTCCCTTGCTGTTTCAAGATTTTAGGAGAGGCTTCTAAATCGTCCTTCTTTTCCTTCATAAGGTATGAACCCATCGTTCCCAGCCGCTTACCTCTTTCAAGAGGCTTTGAGTGCATGCACAAAGTAAGCTTCTTTTCAGCTTGATCCTTACGCTTCTTTCCAGCGTGCTTCCCGGGAGTTCAGCTGGGCGATGCAACCGGAGAGACAGCTAGTCTTCGAGCCCCACGTTGGGCGCCATTTGTTGCATCTCGCGAAAGAACGGACTCAGTCTGGGGTGCAGAGTGAGACGAGTTTATTTGCAAACTAACTTCTTTTTATACTTTCACAACACAAATGTAGCAAGGCTCACCGCCAATCAGCAGCTTGACCCCTGCGCGCAGTTGTCCTGGCTTTGTTTCCACACAGGGCGGGGGGAGATCTTCTGCAGTCCTCCTTGTTCCCGCTCTGTCCCCCAACTGCTGACATCCTGGCGCTTAACTATCTGCTAATAAGGCACTATTGTTGGTGAACCAACCTCCACACAGTCCTTTGGCAGTGTCTTCTTATATGCTCCTTTAGAGATCAGGTGCCAAAATCAAAAATATTATTTCTTCCCATTCATTTGAATATTCATTTTTGCACTCATGACAAGACTTACATGGCCAGTTCTGCAAATCTTCAAATCTGAATGCTCAAAGTTTGATTTGGTAATAGAGCAAGCTAGCCATTTCTTTGAGTCCTGATGTAGAAATGATAGCTAAGCACCAAGTGATAGTAGAGAATTTAGCTACCTCCACCCCATCTGTACAAATGAAAGCACAGAGACTGGAATAAAGATTTCACCCTCCTTCCAATGATTTAAGTCATTTTACTTGCTTTTCTTTAGACCAACTCCTTTCTGAATGCCATGTTTAGTAGGACCACCCTCTCCAATTTATTTTTGTAAATGCTTTCTCTGTGTAAGATATTCTTGTAAAATGTATAGTCAATTATTCCTTTCAGAAAATGCAGAAATGGGGATGCTGAGAATGAAACTCAACTTGCTTAATACTATTGGCAAGTTATAGGCATCTCATTTAAGCTAATCAGTTGAAAGAAATAATTCTTTCAAACACATGAGTCTATTTTAGACATATGGGAAATTTTAATACTTCATGAACATGTTTTATTGTTTGTTTGATTGAATGTCTGTCTTCCAAATATGAGTCTGAGTTTCAAAATAGCCTAAATAAGATAGATTCTCTTTTCATTTATAGGTTTGCCATCTGTATAAACAATTAATCAGTTCTTCAAGTAATGGGATGAAAGGTAGAAGCCATTATTGCAAAACAGTATACTAGAATTCTTATTGTAGGGACAACTAAGACTTCTTTATCAATAAAGGCTGTAAAATAGACATTTGATTTCTACCTATAAATACACTAGATAGATATATATCCTCAATATCAGATATAAATTATAAGAGAATATTTAACAAAATGTTGAGGGTCTAATCTTACATATTTTGTGGGAACTTTTGCTTTCTCATATAAGATTTTGGCCTGAGAATAGATATTTCTTTTAGAATATGGACATATTTTTTTAATTTATTCCTTGAATTCTGGTTGATGCAAAACTTAAGTTGTTCACACACTCCTAAAGATGGGATTTCTGTTAATAGGATAAGCAATATCACCTCACACCAATGACACCCCACAAAGTCTGGGAAGTTCCAAAGCAATAAGTAATTCCTGATTCTCCATCTAAGATATATGCAAGAAAATTAATAAGAAAATGCCTTCATTTCATCATGCTGGCATTTGGGAGTTTTAGAACCCTGTAGTCCATTAGTCAGTTTTGTTAATGACTCTGCTCATCCTTTTAATCATGTGAAGCACATCATTGACTGAGCTTCATTTAGTTCAAAGTGCCTTTCAGATGCTTGAACAGAATCCCGGTGGTGCAAAACTTTATCTTTTCTCTCTGCAAAATATATTTAACTGACTTTTTGTGTGTGTGTGTGTGTGATTTATATGACGATGCAAAACGTGTAGTTTCTAAGAAACAAACGGCCTATTTCAATGTATTAAAATTCAAAATTCACATGCTTAACACTACTCATATTACTGTTTAACTTATATGAGTATTAACAATTTATCCTCATAATGATAATTATGGATATTTTAATGATATTTGGTTTTTTTTTCACAAATATTCTACTTGCAAAATTATTCAAATGCATGAGTCACTTTCTTCCTGGTAAGAGTTAATCAGTTGTTTCCAGTATCAGACCTCTACATAATAACACATCTTAAAGGACCATATTTCGATTTTAGAAAAACTGCGTTATAGTTTAATAAATACACAGGATTTGGATGAGTTTTAATGTGAGCAGTTGCATTATCAGGAACTCAAACTAATTTATGAAACACAGAAACATACCGAACCCCTAATGCTGCTAAATTATCAAACTTCCCTTTGCTCATTATGCCATCTTGCTATGGGATATCAGTCCATATTTAAGTAGGTCATTTGGAAACAAAATAAAACTAAAATTCCTAGTATAAGCAGAATTTGGCATATCATTTATTATATTATATATATTATATATATTATATATATTATATATATTATATATATTATATATATTATATATATATATTATATATAACCATATAATTGGTAATATTACCTTTATTCTTTGGGAAAAAAAAAAGAAATAGATGATATTGGTAGTTGCCTTTTTACAAAAAACATTTAGAGAATTTACCTAAAATACAGAGTACTCAGATTCAATTTTTATATCAGTCTGAAGGATTTCAAGATCAAAACTTGACGTAAAAGTGCCCACTTGGCAAGTAAAATGAATTATTTGGAAGGATAATGAAAGCAACCAACATTCCAGCATTTTGAATAGAATTTAAGAGACTTTGGGGATGGAAACAAAATACCATAAAGTATGCTTGCTGTCCAAATTATCAGAGATTTTTTTTTTTTTTTTAATGTCAAATGTTTAATCTTTTTTTTTCATAAGTATGCTGTATTTTTAAGTCATTCTGAAGAAGTACATATAATATATACATAGAACTGCGTAATAAGTAAATTAGAATTGGGAGTTTAGGTCAAAATGATTCTAATAATATTTTTATAGCTCTTTTTAAAACTCTTTTCTCATAAAGGAGAAAGTGAACGTAATTATTTTTATGCTCTTTTTTTTCTAGTAAGAATCCTTTGTTTTATGTGTCATCATTCCTAAGGCGGAAAGGTTTATATGGTACCTTCACAATTCTTATTATTAAATAAAATAATTATGAGTTAGTATTTTTAGCTAGAATGTCATCAGATTTTTTAGTTGAGTAAGTTTTTTTATAGCTACTTGAATTTTGGTTGAATTTTAGGTATTTTAGGCATTTTAAACCTGAAAATGGAAAGATTCCCATGTATTTCACCCTAGTGAGGATTTTCTTTTCTAATGACTTCTTCAATCATTAACTACTTGCAAATGACCCACTTGGCATTCATTGACTAATTAGTAAAGTTCTGATTCAGTCCACATTTAGGTAAATTACTTCAGAGAGTGTTAGGTCAAGCTGTTATGTTCTTTACAGTGTTTGGTGTGATTACTTTGGTACATTTACAGAAATGCATGCAAACTAAAAGTGTCTCCTTCCTACTAATAAATATACGGGCCTTGGCAGCATTTTGTTTCATATAAAAAGATTTGCAGCATCCAGTTCAAGATAGTCTATCCCTGACTTCCTAAACCATTTTCACAGTGACAGGTTCTTCAGCATAATTTGCCTTCTTAAGCAGTGTTTCTATTATCTTATCTTATGAATTCTTGTATAACAGGGCATTATTCAGCTATTTCTTTAAAAATAAAACCAAAGCTCACATCTGCTTGCTCAAACACCTATCCTTTGTATTTGCTCATGTCTTCTAATATAATGGGCATTTTTAACCAAATTGAAAATCTACAGGTTCTTCTGTCAGTATGATTTCCTTTAGCTAGCCCAAAACATATAGATACTTAGATTATAGCCCAGATTATGTTGGGTGTCAATTGCCTGACAGAGAAATATGATATCATCCTAGATGCCATAGCATACTCCATATAGGCTCAAATTGCTGCTTTAAAAGCATGCATCTCTCACTGATCCTATTTCTTGTCTTGCAACCCTTTGTAAACATCTCAGAAATGTTAAGTCATGTATACTTAACATTTCTTAAGGCATTCTTAACATTTCTGCAACTGAGGACCTCTTCCCCAGACATACACATGCTTTTTAGTCAGTGGAGAGAATCAGAATGAGACTCATCTGCTTTGTTTTATACGCCTACTCTGGAATGAGATGATTTGTGTCACAGAAGTGTGTATTTCACCATAGATCTATGTGACTTAGAATCACACAGTGATTATTTGTGGGCTAATACATGCAGTATATATCTAAGGTTAACGTCCAACAAGGCTAAACATTACTTCAGTTAACTTCCTGAGTTCCTGAGTCATCAATCATGTATATATGTGTTATTCTTCCTCCCAGTATTGTTCACTTGTTGTTGTCTAGTTCTGTGGGTTTTGGTTTTTGTCTTTTTTCCTTAAGTATTTTGTAACTTTTTGTGTCTATGTATATATATATATATGTATATATATATTTATGTATATACTTTTTTATTGAATTTTTGACCTAGGTATTGCCTTCTCAGTAATTTTGCCTCTTCTTATAGGTGAACTTTTCACATGTTGCATGGCCTTGGCTTTCTCACAACAACAATTGTGGCTCAACAACAGTTACCTAAACAAAATTGGACCAATGATGTCTTATATAGAGTGGTGCTGCATTGGAACAAAACCTTGAATCACAAAGAGCTTAACCTCTTTGGTGAGGTTTGCTACTTAACTTCTTTTACTTAGCAGTATAAACATTTACTGTTAGTTCTCTAGTCTATATTCCATATTCAAATAATCTCTGGTATTTCAGACAAACGGCATCTCTGTTAAGATATTTTTACATTTTTTTAGATGACCTAGCCAACGCATATGGAGTGAGAACTCTCAATTTACATATTTAGGCCACTGCAGCCCATGCAACTATTCAGTTTATTGCCAGATAGTTTTAGATACTTCCTTGTAAGAGATTGTTATGGATTGTGTTCATCTCGACTTTACTGACACACCATTTACCTGAACAATGCCCCAGTATCTTGTCTCTAGGAAGACTGTAATATCAGCTATCTACCTGGCATGCTGTCTCTCGGAAGATCAGCTCAAGACCTGACTCAGCAGTGCCCACCAGAGCAGCTCGCATTCCAACCATGTGAGGAGGAACATCAAAGCATACTGCATGTATGACACAAACAACATGTGCCAGAAAACTTCAAGAAAGTGGGAGGACTCTTTGAGAAGGGGGACATAAAAGGAGCACGTATTCCCCACTTCCCCTGGTATAGGTCATCACCTGCACCGAGACGCGTGGCTTCTTTCCCTGAACATCAGTTGCACAGAGGTGTGCACATCACCTACACCGAGGCACCGAGGCACCTGTACCTGCACCGAAGCGGAGCCAACAACATTTAGCCGGACTGGTGGTGGTGGTAACTATGACCTTGTTGCATCTCTCCCACTTGCTTGCTTATCTTTCTTTCTTTTTCCCATCTTTTTCTCTCTGTCCTATTGCGCTTATGAGAATAAAGCCAACAAGGTTGTATGGCGTTGGACCCCTTTTGTGTCTTACTCTCACTCTTGGGATTGTATCAAAACCTCCACCAACACTGGATTGGGACATTCCTGCTATGCCTTCAGATATCAACTGCATGACTGAGCTTCCAAGATACCCAGATTCAACATCTGTGGTGTAAATCATTTAATATTATATCTATGTTACATGTATACATACATGAATCATTTTACTATCTTTCAGGTAGTTTAATAACAGAAGGAATACAAAATATTTTCTTTCTATTATATACTAAATTCATATATTCTTTTAATACTTGCAATACTTGATACTTGAATCTCTATACTTGCATACATGTACATCCATGTATCTTCAGGTTCTGAAGTTCCATTTCATAAGATGTATTATAATCAAGTTAGTTAGGTAAGAAAATACATTCATTATATACCAGGAGTATTTCTAAAGATCTTTTATAACCTTACATTTATCATGTTCTTTTTACTGTAAAGTAAATTTGAGATATAACAAAGCTGTTAAGACACCACCTCCCTCCCGTCCAAGAAATAACGTCTCAATTTTTTAACATATGACCCTGAAAGGTATTAGAGAAGAACCTCTGTAGGAAATTTTTATCTTCAGAAAAATCCTTCATAGTGTTGAAATTGAATTGAAATTCAGAAGAAGAAATCTTAAAAGTTTTCTAAGGAGACTGAAATCATAGTATTACTCAACAATTGAATTTTGTATAATTTCTATTTTTGAATATACTCCAACATTTTAGATCTTCATTATTGATTAATGTAAATCTTAATCCATCATACATTTTCAATACCTGGTAGAGTATACCTGCAAGGATTTTGCAATGTTTTACTAGAACATCAATTCTTTTCTGAATGCTAGAATGGTCCACTCTGGAGCATACAGAAGATTAAAAAAAGAAAGTAAAGTGATAAAAGTACATGAATGAACATGGTGCCATTTTTTTTTTTTTTGCCTTTTCATACATATTGAATCAATTTTCCAGGCAGGTAATATTTTTTGCAAGGAAGTGCTGGCCTTTGCTGATTACAAGTTCTCCTAAATAAATTCATGGAGGATTATATAGGAAATTATAATCATGAACTTCAGTTAATTTTCAGGGGCTGGTTCTCCTTGAACACTGTTGAAAAGCATTTTTCATCCTAAATATAGAATAAGCAAAGGATGACAAGCTCAATCCATCTCTCATTTGTCTAACAGAGACACAGCCTAAGGCACTTCCCTAAGGAATCTGATTTTAGATCAGTTTTTCACAGAGGTGAAATATAAGAGAGATTTTAGTCCAGATGGTTTTTTCTCTTATTGAACTTGATTAATTAAGTGTTATTTAGCCAGAAGTTAATCCAAAAACACACCAAGGATAAGATCTAAGAAAGTCTCTCAGGCAATCCAATACCTTTCCTTCCATCACTAGGCTGATCTAGGTTTCTCTGTTTAGATGTGTGATGTAGGTATATGTCTTTGAAGATATGTGTAAGTATGCTATGCTAAGTGTCTTGTATGGTCTCCATAAACATATTATTATGGCTCAAATATCCACAGTCTGCAGTAGGTCAGTAACCCAGGCCTTAGTCACAGAAACTGCTCGACTTCCATGTAGTAATGAAACAAGAAGCAATCTAAATGATTTAGGTTATATTAAGGATTAAACAGAGAGAGGACACAATGGGTTTTCTAGTTCTGAGTCAAAACAGATGTGTATGTAACTACAACTTTCAGTTAAGTGCCTAAATCCACCTCAAAATCTTTATAAAAGCCCCTCTTTTTGATAGAGCAACGTTCAAGAGTCTAGTTCCTGGGAACTGCTTTCTAAGTGAGCAAATGTTCACACTTTAATGTTTGGAAAGTTGAAGCAGCATGTTCAGAGGTCAGAAACCTCCTCTTGAGGCTGTGCTTTTAGGTGGTGTGTGGCTAAATGGATCAAAGTGTGTGCATTACATCTGACTCTCAGTCCACAGTTTTAATGAAAAGGTCAAGCAGCTCCTGGCTGTTTTGCTATGTTCTCTGGATATGGCAAATTAAATGCATTGCAAAACAACAGAGACCACCTTACCTTTATGCAAACCTTATGCGTCTGGAATTCTCATGGTTACTATAGAAAGTATATATATATATATATACTTTCTATGTATATGTATATATATTTGGTTTCTAGAGGAATATAATTGTTGATGAGAATTAATTCCTGACATTACTGTGAGGTTTTAGTAAGTAGTGGATGATTGTATCAGTTTATCCTGTCTATGCTAAACTACAATGATTCAGATAACAAATGTTATCTGTTACAGACTTTCTTTCCATAAGTGTACAAGAACAACAACTTACTGTTTTTCAGATAGTGAATGCAATAATGTTAAGTAGGAAACAACAGTAAAATTATCATTACCATCAATATTATATCCGGATACAGTATTTGATATCTGATGAAGACTCCTTTTGTTCAGTCCTGTGTTATACATTCCAACCATCCTCCTACCCATTTTTTCTTTTTCAAAATGTACCTTTATTGAGTAATTGTCACTAAATTGAACTACACCTGTTGTTAAAGTCTTCAACTTTTCTTGCAGTGATCTGAATAGTTTTGTATAAATCTGTTTCATTTATGTAATTTTTTGCAAAAGAAGCATGGAATCACAGAATCACAGAATAGTTAAGGCTGGAAGGGACCTCTGGAGATCATCTAGTCCAACCCCCCTGCTCCATCAGGGACCTCTAGAGCATGTGGTACTGGGTGGCATCCAGGCGGGTTTGGAAGATCTCCAGAGAAGGAGACTCCACAAGGTCTCTAGGCAGTCTGTTCCAGGGCTCTGTGACCGTCATAGGAAAGAAGTTCTTCCTCATATGGAGATGGAACTTCCTGTATTCCAATTTGTACCCATTACCCCTTGTCCTGTCACTGGCCACCACTGAGAAGAGTTTGGTCCCACCTTCCCTACGTTCTCCCCTCAGCTACTTATACATATTCATCAAATCCCCTCTCCATCTTCTCTTCTCTAGGCTAAACAGGCCTAGCTCACTTTTAGTCTTTCCTTATAGGATAGATGCTGCAGTCCCTTAATCATCTTTGTTGCTCTGTGCTGGACCCTTTCTAGAAGTTCCACATCCCTCTTGTCCTGGGGAGCCCAGAACTTCACACAGTACTCCAGGTGCAGCCTCACCTGAGCTGAGGAGAGGGGCAGGATGTCTCTCGAGGTGTCTCTCGACCTGCTGGCAACACTACTCCTAATGCAGGCCAGAATGCCATTGGAATATGCTTTTTCAAAACTGAAAAATGAATTAGTTGGTAGATGGTTATGAAGAAATACCTGTGACTATCTGCAAGGTATGGTGGATAAGTGTCCATACAGCAACAAGGATGATATTATTTAAATATCATATTTAAATATTTAAATTATACTGTATTATTATTATTAATAATAATAATTATAGGAGTACTCTATCCAGATTTCTCTCAGTGTCTATCCAGAATCAGATAACCAGATATTTTAACATACTTCTGAAAATAAAGAGATTTAGGTACTCAGTATTCTCATTTGTAGCACCCATAAAAAAATACTCTATGCCATCAGTAATAATAATAAAAAGTGCTAGCCAGATGGTGGTAACATATAGCTAATACGAGAAATAAGTTTCTGGCATCATTATTATGAAGTCAATTATCAAGTGTCAATCATATTTTATTTATAGATAGACATGAATTTGATCAACAAGCAGCTATCTGGCTAGATAAGAGCATGATTTTCATTTCTACTGACAGTTATATCCGAATTCTTATATCTTTAAGTGCATTATAAATATTGAAGCTCAATCATGTTTCCTTGCATAAACCTAACAATTAAGACTTAAAGTAATGTTCATAGAAGAATGTATGAATAAGATCTGCATCTGAATAAGTCTCTTGTCAATCTAGAGGATCAGGTGGGTATCATTACACCTCTTTTTATGATAAGGAAGAAACAAAAAGCAATAAAATGCTTTATTTGTAATTTTACAGGCAGCAGTGTACATAGAACTGTAGCTCTGAAAACTATACAGTAGGTATGCAGCATGTCTGCCAGCATATTTATTTAAGCTGTGTAGCAAACTTCTTGAGTTAAAAAATACAAAATGGGTATTTTGGCAGTGATTCAGTTGACAACATGCAGGTATCTAGTATCATTTAAAATATCCCAGCATATCTCAGACAGAACAACATCCCTGCAGACCAACACCTTTGCAAAAATCTAAGAGAGAGCTCTGCTCTTCAGATTACAGAAATGAAGGACAAGGTAGTTACTGTAGGATAATAGTACAAATTTCAGTTTGCACTAGAGTACTATATTTGTGTGTACATTATATACACAAATATTAGTCCACAAGTTTAAACCTTATTTTAATGTTAAAGAAAGATGTTTTTCCAAAAAGACCAATGTTGCCTGTTTGTTGGCCTTCAGATTAGTCACATTTCCCATATTGTAATTTCAATATTATTTTGATTTGTTTACACAAATAGCATTCTTGAAAGTATGAGCAATGCGTATGCTAGTCATTTATTTTTCCCAAGTCTAATGTTATGAATTACTCTCATTAGATATGAGTGATTACTGTGTGTTTTACAGCATTCCAGAAAAAGTCAGTCAAATGAGGTAATTAAAGGCTACTGGATATGTTACTATACTAGTGAGCAAGTATGTTCTGTACATTGCATTAATTGAATTGAATTAATATATTTTCAGTATCTTATGAGGATATTTGAACAAGACGTAGATATAGATAGATACTGAAGTGCAAAAATGTCTCTACTTTTAAGGTTTCTGGAACACATCTTTACATTAAAATAGAAGTGTCAGCCATTTCCTACCCTTTTTATATTCATTGCCCTCTTTCTACAAAATGAATTGGATTTCATTTCTCAAAAGCAATGTTAGTTGGGAAGCACAGTTTCAATAAAAATTTATATTGATATGTTTAAAAAGGTCTGCTATAAGTCCTTGTCAGGCTGATGGCTAGCTGTAGTAAGTAGCATGGAAGCAAAACTTTTATTTAGGCCCTTTGTGCTTCCATTTAATCTGTTCTAATGCTTTATCGAGCATTATATATATATTATAACTTTATATTATTCCCAATAATAGGTTTTCTAGTACATCAACATATATCTATATCAAGGGTATAGAAGGGTTTCTTTTAAGGAAAAGATTCCTGAATCATTTAAGTTTTACTGAGATGTAAAATTCTCATAGATTTCTGTAAATGATGACCTTTTCTTCTTGCCCTCAAAGAAACAGATGACAGAAAGTAATCAAAATATCATCTTCGAAATAGTGGTTATTTTGTGTCTTAAATCAGTTTTCAGTATCCTGACTACCTGACTGTTTTTCCTTGCCTGGCCTTGTCTTGCCTGGCCTTGTCTTGCCTTGCCTTGCCTTCCGTTCCCTACCCTTCCTTTCCGTTTTCATACTGCTGACACTGAAATTGTGGGAGAGGAATAAATAAATAAATATATAAGATAAATAAATATAAGTAAATCAGATTCTGTTTCCATGTGCCAATAGGAGGAAGTGGAATGAGACAAAGAACAAATTGCATTTGTGAAAGTAATCCTGCAGATATGAATTCAGAGGAAATTTTTAACTTTAGGTTTTTGCAGATCATGAGTTCTTCATTTTTTGTCACATTCAAATTGAATTGAGAAAGGCTAAACAGTGTATTTCTATGAATATATTGTTGTTTTGATGTATTTTTAAACAGTGAAGAAAAATTTTAGTTGCATCAAAATATGTTTGAGATACAATGGTAATGTTTTTCTCTACCTGAATTTCTACCCCAGCAGGGTAGCATGATAACTAAAACATAAACAACCTTTTTTTCTCCTTTTTGAATTTCCTTATTCCAATGCCAGCACTCCAGCAGTGAAATAAATATTAGAAGATACTACAAGCATTTTTGCTCTATTAATCATAATCGATGGGAGATATAAACCTTCCTTATCTGAACTCTTTGTGTCCCTTTGTTTCTCTGAGTCTGGATTGTAAGTGGTGATTTACAAGATATTATGATCATTTCCATCTAAAATCTTAACAGAATAACCACCAGTCAGTGGTTAGAAATACTCAAACAGGCTATTAGAGAAAGAAGTTACATTTACTCTGCTCCATTGGTGGTTTCAGTATGGCATCTTTCGCTTTTCTGAGAAAACTGCTGATATCTAGAAAGAAGAGGAAGAGAGGACAGTGTTGCCAGCAGGTCGAGGGAGGTGATCCTCCTCCTCTACTGAGCTCTACTGGAGTATTGTGTGCAGTTCTGGGCTTCCCAGTGCAAGAGGGATGTGGAACAAAGCAACAAAGATGATTAAGGGACTGCAGCATCTATCATATGAGGAAAGACTAAGTGATTTAGGCCTGTTTAGTCTGGAGAAGAGAAGACTGAGAGGAGATTTGATCAAAATTTTCAAGCACCTGAGGGGTAAATATAGGGAGGATGAGGCCAAACTCTTCTTGATGGAGGTCAGTGACAGGACAAGGGATAAATTGGAAAACAGGAAATTCCATCTCCACGTAAGGAAGAACTTCTTTACTGTGATGATGACAGTGCACTGAAAGAGAACAGGTTGCCCAGAGAGCTCCAGAAATCTCCTTCTCTGGAGATCCTCAAAACCTGCTCTAGATGTCCCTGCTTGAGCAGCGGGGTTGGGCTAGATGATCTCTGGAGGTCCCTTCCAACCTCAGCCATTCTGTGATTCTGTGAATTCTGGTAAAACGTGATGCAGTATGTGAATTTCAGCCGCTCCTCAGGCCTCCTTTCAGTAAGATAAATGCTCTGCTATGCGAAGTCATGCTCCCTTGTGCTCCTTCTTTTCTAGTCCTGTAATTCTTGAATTTATCTGAAGCATACAACAAATCTGGGGCAAACCCTAGAGAACAATTCTTCCTTTTCCACATCCATTCATACCTTCCAATAATAACCTCATGGTTCGGAAATAAATTTTGATCTTTCTTTGATCTCCCATTTCCTTTAGTGTGTTCAAGAAATGAGATGTTTTTTAGAAGGGAAAATCCTATCCTACCATAGCTAATTCCTTCATTACAAATTTTGAAAGATAATAGAGTACCTTGCTCAAAAGGTATATACAGAGTATGTTATGTACCTTGGGTTACAGATGATTTTCCCAGATCATCTTGGCTAGGCTTCGTGAACGAAGATATGGGGACGGCTTTACCCATGTTTCCTGCAAGCGTGCTGATGGCTAAAAAGAGCGATGCGGGAAAGGCAAGTCCAGTTGCAAAAGGCACAGCAGAAGGTCTCCTTAGGCAGTATTGGTGAGGCACAGTTCTTTCTGTGTTGTGTTTTCTCTTCGAGACTGGTACTGCGTGTGTTTGCAAAGGAAGCAGTAGCGTTATGGATGGTGCGTCTCCATGTCTCCTGATTTGAGGCCAGAGTGGACCACTGATGGTAGTCAAATGGCCAAAGTTGAGGTATTGTTTCAGCGAGTCCTTGTATCTCCTCTTTGGGGCTCCTGCCTTGCAGCAGCCGTGGCGAGTTCACCATAGAGCATAATCTTAGGGAGGCAGTGATCTTCCATCCTGGAGATGTGCCCTGCTCAGCGCAGCTGCGTTGTCAGCAGCATGGCCTCAATACTGGTGACCTCTGCCTGCCCAAGGACAGCCACATTAGTCACGTAATCAATCCAGTGGATGTTTAGGATTGTGCAGAGGCAGAGCTGATGGAAGCATTTGAGGAGTCGCAGGTGGTGGTGGTAGATGACCCATGATTCAGACCCACATAAAAGAGTAGACAGTACAATGGCTCTATAGACACTAAGCTTTGTACTTCTCTTCAGGTGTTTATTGCATCAGACTCTTTTATGAAGTTTTCCAAAAGCTCTGTATCCGTTTGTTAACCTGTTGTCTATCTCATTGTCAATCTTACTGTCCGAGGAAATGATGCTTCCTAGATAGTTGAACTTTTGGACTGACTTAAGCTCTGATTTGCCTATGGTGATGTAGGGATGATGGAAGACTTGCTGAGGTGCAAGTTGGTAGAGAACTGTCTTCTTCAAGCTGACTTCCAGTCCCAAAAGCTCAGCAGCCTCTGCAAGGCAGGATGTTAAGCGCTGCAGTGCTGCTTCTGTATGAGCATTGAGGGTGGCATCGTCAGCAAAAAGCAGGTGATTTAGGGTCTTTGTGTGGGCCTTCAGATGTCTTAGGTTGAACAGGCTTCCATCAGTACGATATCAGATGTAAATGCCATTTTCTTCATCAAGGTCTGCTATGGCCCTTTGGAGCATCATGCTGAAGAAGTTTGTGAATACAGTTGGTGGGAGAACGCAACCTTCTTTCACACCATTGGTTATTGGGAAGGGCTTAGAAAGTGCATCGCCATATCTAACTTGGTCGTGCTGGTCCTCATGTAACAGGATAATCTTTTTGAGGAACATGGGTGACATCCTAATCGTTCCAAGATCTGCCACAGGCCTTGCCTGCTCACAGTATCAAAAGCTTTGGTGAAGTCATAGAGTCCTTTGTTCTGTTCCCTGCACTTCTCTTGCAGTTGTCTGAGAACAAATGCCATGTCTGTGGTACTCCTATTGGCTCTGAAACCACATTGGCTTTCAGGTAAGAGTTCTTCTGAGACAGAGGGTATTAATCTGTTCAAAAGTATTCTTGCAAGGATTTTTCCAGTAGTTGAGAGCAGAGTTATACCTCGGTAGTTTGAGCAGTCTGACTTTTCTCCTTTCTTCTTGTACAGGGTGATGATGACTGCATCACAGAGATCTGGTGGTAGTTTGCCTTTTTCCCAGCAGCACACAACGAGCTCGTGAAATTTAGCATGGAGTGCTTGGCCTCCATGCTTCCAGACTTCAGGTGGGATACCATCAACCCCAGCTGCTTTGCCAATTTTCACCTGCTGAGGCCTTTAGAGTCTCTCCCCTAGTAGGAGCTATATCCAGTTGTTTTCACCGGTTGTTGTGTAATGTGCTCAATTACTGAACCTTGGACTACAACGGTTGGCACTGAAGAGATTCTGGAAATGTTCAGACCATCAATTCAGGATGGAAGTTTTATCTATCAGAAGCATTAGGCCATCTGCACTGAGTAGGGAGCTTTGAAGGTGGCATATGGTCCATACACTGCTTTCAGAGCCTCATTGAATCCTCTGTGGTCATCCGAATCTGCACAGTTGAGTCTTTTCTGCTAGGTTGATCCACCACTTGTTCTGAATGTCTCTAAGTTTCTGATGGATTTTACTGCCTGCAAGATGAAAGGTTGCTTTTCTTACATGGCAAGATGGCTGAGCAAGGTGTTCTTGGTGAACAGTTCTCTTCTTTGTCAACAGTTCTTAGATCTCTTGTTTTCATCAAACCAATCTTTGTTTTTCTTGAAGGAGAACCCTAAGGATTCTTCAAAAGACTGCAGGATGCTATTTTTAATATGTTACCAAAGGGCTTCAGGAGAGGGATTTATGGGGTGGTCTTCAAGTATAGTTTGAAGGTTTTCCTGGAAGCTGTCTCTCAATGTAGCTATTTGAAGATTATTAAGTTTGAGCCTCCTCCTTGGAATTCTGCCCATTTTTTTTTTTTTTAATTAATTTTAGATCACCTGGAATATTTTGTAAGGATTTGTTTATTGCTGCATAAATCTAAACGATAATAATAGTAACAACAATTTTAATAGATATGATATATGGAAAGTCTGTTTTTATGCTTCTACCCTCCTCAGAGCAAGTTAACTTCTCCTGCTTATTAATAAGTTTACTGTGAAAAATACTACAGCTCTACTCTTTTTTTTTTATTTATTTTGATAAGGGCTTGAAGAACAGAAGGGAATAAAAGATGAGGTGACTATATGCTTTCAGAAAAAAAATCATATTGAAAGAGAAAAAAAGAGAAAAATTTAAATTTATTACAATGTTTCAATTATTGTCTGTTTTAAAATGGTAATTTTGCACACCAACATTTTAAAATAAGATCCAAATGAGGAATGAAATTTTTTCTTTGTAGTAAATTTGTAATAAGAGTAGCATTGAACAATGATAAAGTGGAACTTCTCTTAGTTGAGTAAACAAAGATGATACTAATAGAACACTTTATTTTGGACAAATTATTAACTAATTCAGCTCTACTAGAAAAAATGCTTTACTAAAGAAGATTGTAGAATGAGCTCAGCAATAAGATTAAATATTTTCAAGAAAGCTAAACTTGATTTATTTTTTCCTCCAGTTAAAGCAGTATCATAGATTCAGACTTTATAAATATGTGCATATTGCATGACATTTTCCTTATTATTTGTCTTTTATTGAAGATTTTTAAATGTTGGAAGTATGATTAGGGAAAATCTGAATCTGTTTTGAAAGCTACAGAACTAATATTCCCTACTTGTTCTTCTAGTGCCTAGATTACTCATAAGTGGGTCATTTGAAATGAATAATTTATTTGATACAGTTTACCTCTTGAATTTACTTGAATTTCACATGAAAACCAGACAGTAATCATGGACTAATTTTAATAGGAAAGTGATGCATAATGCTATTGAGTATTTTTTGGTCTGAAAATGAGTCCAAACTTTTATGCTTGAAGTTGTGGTCATATTACCTGCTTTAGTATAGACATAATTCTAATCACAAATTGTTCATAATAAGCCTCCAGATCAAAACTGAGTTTGAGATAATTGGCCTAATCTTCTTCATTCTGAAGGTTACCAGTACTGATAATGGATATGATTCTAGGCTGTTTTTTTTAAGGATATACACCAATACATATTATGTTGGAAGAAATTGGTATGCATGAATTATCAGCGTTATCCAGTTCCAGTTATTCATTTAAGTGACATTTCTTCTTTCTTTTTGGTGTTGCAAATCTTTTGTGCTTTCCAAAATAAATATGAATGCAGCCCATGCTAGCCATAAATCTGACTTTTCAGGTGCTGACTTCTCTACCTGTTAGTAGGTTCGTTCCTGTGTTTTCACCACGATTCTGTGCTTTGAGTGGCAGCTTTCCCTCTGTCGATTGTGATTCTCACTTTAGATATAACTTATTTGTAGTTCCTAGTCCTCCTATTCTCCTTGGAGCAATGACATTCGTAACAAATGAACAAGCTGTCTGCCTAAGGAAAAGATTTATTTTTGCAGAACAGCAAACATCTATTTAGAGGAAAATATATATTAATTTAAAATGCAGTAGGCCAAAATTAAGACAGTGTCTATCAATTTTCCCTAACATACAGGTTCTCTGTATGTCCACAGCCATCCTGTAAGGATATAGTATAGCACAATCGCTTTAACTCCCTGACACTTTCCCACACAGACCACACACCGTTCACCTCCTTTTTGTTCTTTTGAAATCCAAGTTCTCAGTCTTTTTGGAAGACCATATGTAGATCTGACGTTCCCCTGAAACTCCATTGCCTTGTAACTATTCACCCGTGTTTCAGAGTATGTGGTTGAACTGGAGCCACCTTTTTTTTTTCCTTTTGTGTTTTGCCCTTATTTCTCAAGCCAATTGGTATGATAGTATTATAATTTTGATAAGCATTCTGGCAAGAACTGAAAGTTTCACATCCTTATAGACTTTCTTGTCAGCATACTGAGGCTTGAAAGCATCTGACAGCATCAAGCATTAGTTTATAAATACATAGTAATTGAGAATGTTTAATATTTATTAGATGAGAAAAGTGACATTCATCTACCAAATCTGAGCTGTCTAAAAATTAGGCACCTAATGTAAGCTATTTATCTAGATGTCCTCTACAGTCAATGCAAAGGGAAACCTCACAAAAGGTGTCACAAATTTTATAAACATAGGCAGCTAAGGGAGGTGAGATTGTACAGGTGACTGACTGTTGTGCACTACTGATGTAACTTTCAAATAGCTATGCACATCTGAGTCTTGCTTTAATGATTTTATTTTTCCAAATTACAAGCCCTACAGATGAAGATAATACTGTAAATCTTTTCATATATATATTTCCATAATATTTTCTAAAAATAAGGGTTTATTCATAAATATTTCTGCTGATAAGCCTGACTGTACTCTACAGTATCTAAGGATATTAAACACAAAGTAGTGTGGCTGTACTCAAAGTGAAATATTAAATAATTAAATACAAGGTATATAAGGGCTTGGCTAAAGATTATACATTTATATAAATAAAGAGAAAATATAGATTACTGTAAACAGTTTGAAAAATATTAGCAATATTTCATGTCTCTGGTAATGAACCACTAGAAATTCTAATGAATTAGAAATATACTTTTCCTAATTTGTTGTTGTTGTTGTTTGTGGGCTTTGGCTTCGTGTTTTGCTTTCCTGCTAGGTTGTACCATTCCCCTTTGATAATATACTGCATATTCTTCCCCAACTTTCACCACAGGCAATGAACAGTCAGAGATAAGGTCTTTTTTCCATGTATTTGTAATTTTTCTCTCATGCATTGGGACATACACTGACCAGCAATATCTGCTAATAATATTTTCATGTTATATACAAGTAGCATTTACAGCAAAACTGGCATCTCACTGTATTCAATGATAAATAAACATACTGAAATTCCACTGATATGATTTCATCTGATAATTATTTGCTTTGCTTGCATTTTATTGGTTATTATTCTATTGATTACTGATAACTTGTTCAATTGATCTGTTATCAAAATTAAACTTGGCTGCTTAGCTTAAATTGCACTGATATATCATATACTATTGTTTCTGTTCCCCCAGCCAAAGCCCCAGATTCCTGTCAGAGTGTTTAGAAGACATGTATCTTTGAGTCTTAGAGGGAAAAGTAACAGATAAATTTAGAATGTATTTAGCTTTTGTTTTTTGACAGAATATAATAGTTTTGCCTCAGGTAGAGTCCTAGACAAAGCAAAACCTGTACACGACGTGTTAGCTTGTGCAATATTCAGAAATAATTTCCTTTGTCACGCTCATTCACACGAAGTAATTTGTAAAGGTATAACCTTAAAACCCAGCCAAGTGCCAGGATTTGCAAATAGTGACTCCTTTGACCACACTGTATGGTCAAAATAGGAATGATATCAGACACATTGATAGGAATATATTAGACACACAGGGATGCTGTAAGGGGATTTTATTACAAAATTGGGATCTAATGTGAGCAATACAAAACAATGCACTTGTCATGGTACTCACATTTCTTTACCATGTGTGCCAGGGCGTTATAAAAAAACTGAGGGTAACATACCTAGTTAATATGTGGCAAGCAAATTTTCCAGTTGATAAAAAATATATATACATCTTCCTAGGAGAAATACATTTCTGGATCAGAAAGTAATGTAAGAAACTCACAAATACATATATACATTTTAAATTCACATTTGGCAGATATTTTTGTGAATAAAAATAGACTACTCAAACATAAATTGAAAGGAATTTTTAAATAAATAACACATTGCTCTTCCAAAACTCCACTATACCTGCTGAAATATGAAATCACTATAAAAGTGTTCATTATAAATAAAGATATGTTTGTCAAAGTAGACACAATCTCATAATATTTAATAGAACTTATTCAGCTTTGGGGCATCGAGCTTTTTCAGGATTTATTAGCAAAAGTGGATATAAAAGGTATATTACTGCTTTCTGCTGCAAAGATTCCACTATTGCTTGGGTTTCATCTGGAAGTCACCTTCCCTGGCTTTAGATAACAGAAAGTAAATTTAGAACATGCTCCCCCTGTTTATCTTTTCCTACATTTGAGTAAGTAACTCATCTTTTATTGCTCTGGCAGTGATTGCTAAAGGTTTAGACTAAGAAACATCTAATCGGTGTTCAACACTGTTGTCAGAAAAGCCAGAAAAGATAAAAAGAGGAAGTTGGAATGTATGCCTCAGTCAGAAAAGCCAGAAAAGATGAAAAGAGGAAGTTGGAATGTATGCCTCAGTCCTCATGCACTAAATGCTATTTGCCTGATATGGATCGTCTTCCCAGTGTGCTGGATGTGAAACAGCACCAACAGCACACTGTGCTCTGAGGAGAGATCGGAGGGGAAATCGCCTGCACAGAATAGAAGCATGTGAGCTTCCATTTTGGCTTGAAAATTGCTTTAGTGCCCCACTGTCTGTGGGCAGTGGTGGAGTGTAGGTTCCTTTGTGCCCTCAGTGGTATTGAGTTCATAATATTTTTCCACATAGCATGCTGAATAAAAAGATAAGTAGAACTTGGCCATACTACATCTCTCTGAGAGAAGTGCTGGGGGTCATTGGATGGCAGACCTGTAAGTAGTTTGTTCTCTGAGAAATCTCCAAATTCTTTTGAAGGAACAATCATTTTTAGTTTAAAAAAAAAATCACAGATCCGCTCCTCTGTATCTTTCTCTCGGAAGATCCACAAGACATAGATAGTCCAAAGCCCAAAATGTTTGCAAGCAGGAATGGATTTCAAGGTCATTCTGAAGTTATAGAGAAGAAATATGTGTTCCCTGCCTCCAACTGGGAGCATTAATCTAGAGATGCATGAATAGTGATAATACTAATGGGTTTCTGAATAGATCTAGGAAAGCTAATTCTGCTTCAGTTGTGCAATTTACCCCATGCAGTATGCAGATGTATCTGATTAAGAACTGCCAGAGATGTCCCTAATTCCATGTTGGATGCTTTGGCATTTTTTTCCATTGTTATCTCTAACAAAAATGAATTAGAATATGCAAACAAAAGTTCTCAAATGTCTGTGACTCCTTTTCCAATTTTTAGTCACAACAATTATTATTGCAGATAGGAAAGATGTTTATTTGTTTGTTTGTGTGAATAAAATCATTATTATACACCCCAAAACTATTATAAATTAAATAAAGTGTAAAACTAAAATGCTAACTCTCCTACCAAACTTCGGTTCACATATTACTTGAAACTTAGTGGTCCAAAGAGGGGGCATACTCAGTTTTTAAATCTAATTCTATTGCCAGTGAAGTCTTTGGGAGTTGTATTCTGTACTTCCTTAGCTAGCATACTACTTACAAACCAAAAAAATATATATTTTTTGAAAATTTTGGACTGCAAGGTATTCATATATACTGGATTATATCTAGATTAATACTAGTTATTGATATTCAAAATTAAATAACCTTTTATTTTAAGCAGATTTTGTGTTTGCATGTGTGTGTAGCTTTATCATTATTAACAGGGATGTCCAAGGTTCCTACAAGAAGATAAGAACAGTACAGTTATTGAACAATGTATTTAATGTGTTTTAAGAAAGAAAAGCAGCATGCTCTGCCATAGATTCCCTCACATTCCAAATAGTGTTTCTTATCCATTATCTTGAAAGCTGACGTACCAGTCTGAGCACATAGTATTTCATGTTCTCAGCTACATCTGAAATAGCAAAAGATTAAAACATGCAGGTGAACCGGTGATATATTTATACCTATGCAGCCCAGTTCAGCCTGCATCTCTTAAGGATGGTCACCATGACTAGCAAAGACCAATTAAAGGAGCTGTTCCTGGAGAACACAGGAAAATATCCAGTCGAAGAAATTAACTTTTGTTAACTTTCTGAGTTTTATTCAAAAGAATCCAGTTGGATGAACTCCTTGCCAAATTTGACTTGACTTTGACAGTTATATCAATCAAAATAAAATTGAATTTTGATGACTAAATTATTGAGCAAAAATTGCACTCACCCTAAATTTCAACCCATTTTATAGACTTACATATATACAAATCAATGCAAATAATATGATTAATATGCAAATAGACATATATATTAAATGTAGAATAACAGGGGAGATATGAAGGAAGTTTTGGCAGGTTAGCGTTGAACAATCTGGAAATGACTCTACAGAACAGAATTTTCCATTTTAAACATTTATCTACATTTTACTATTTTCTAATTTATTTTATCTTGACTGGTTTCTGAATACTTACAGAATATAACGTAGCCTTTGCTTTCCTTCTTAGGTTTTATGAAGCCTTATCTTTTAGCTTGTAGATAATTATAGCTGTGCTCTGTTTTCTATATATATTTTTACATATATATACACACACATATAAAATATGTGCATATGTGTGTATATATAGTAATAATAGTTGTCTTTTGAAATGTTTTCTATTTCATCACCAAACGTGAATGCAACATCTAAATATAGATTGTAGTAAAATTAAATCCACCATTTTCTGGAGATTCTGGACATGAAACAACCGTCAAATTCCAATGCCAATGGATAACTAAATCTAGTGAACCTTATAATTATGATTGAGACTGCTTAATACTGGAAATACTTTTGAAATGTAAAATTTTTGATCATTTACTTCAAAAATATTGATGTTAAATTTAGATAAGCACACATGAAGAACAAATGTCTTTGAAGATACGATTTACTATACACTAATTTCTACATGCAGTGGACATTCAATTAAGACTTGTACATATACGCTCACTGATATTAGAAAAATTAAATACAGAGAAGAAAATGCATAAATATTATTGTACAGTTCTTACAAATAGAATTTTGTATATATCAAGCCCTAATCTGCAAGGCTATGATACCAACATAGAACAATTATCTAAAAATTGAAAATGTGCATATTTAGAAAAACACTTAAAAATATATCTGACAGAAAAAAAAAGAAGAAAGCAACAAAGCCAGCATAGATAAATCATGAAAATGAAAGTAGAATTAAAGAGAAAATTCTATCTTTTGTTAACATACTAGTTTTCTTTTACATTGCTGAAAAAAAAAAAGACGAGGAATGAAAATGGATCCATCTGCTACTTTATAACATATTATTTTAACCAGTTTCTGATTTGCTATTTCTTTAGCAGATAAATACATAAATCTTCACAGTGGTGAATATCTAAAATGCAAGTAATTAATTCTTCCATACATGCTAATGTGTTTTTAATGTCACATCAATCAATAAAACTATACTAATATAATTCCAAGTATGATTAGCTCTCCTTTGATATAAGGAAAATATTTTTTTAAAAAAGTCTTGCTAGTTCATATCCTTTAGAAAGCTGTTCTTACATCAATACTTTAATTTCCATGATGAAAGGCAGACAAACATTAATAACCACTATTCTTGTGTTTTACCTTTGAAGTGCAGAAATGAAAGAGACCACAGAGAAAAGAAAAGATTTTCTACATGTAGGCCCACAGAGCAATATTGTAAATACATCTAAAATTAGAAAGGGGATTTTGCCATCTTATATTAGTTGGCTTGTCAATAAAGGGAAAGAAGGTGATAACAAATATAAAAAATAAAATGCTAAAGGAAAAAGTAGTATATTTAGAATCGAGAAAGTCAGAAGTACATTTACCACACCCAGATTTTTTTTTCCTTTAGCATAGCGATAGTACTCAGCTTGTCTTTCTTCAGGGTTTGCCTTGAAAACTTAAATAAGAATTTTCAACGTACCCAGTGCAAGGGGTATTTTAAACAATATCACCTTCCAGCATTTTAAATAGACAGAAAGATGTGACATCACAACTTCTTATACTTTACAATAAAAAATCTGAGCTACTCACAGCAAACATCTAATACCTAAAACTAATTCAAAATAAAGATTAGTAAGCTTTTAAGTAAGTACTCTAGACTTTAATGCTAAAATATTTAACAAAAAGATATTGAAAACTTTATCAGAAATTAGCACGAGCTAATAAATAAAATACATATAGCTAGCTGAAAAGTGTTTAATGTTGTAAACATTATTTTGATTGTACTCAATTTGACGTTCCTCAGAATAAACATTCCAGCTTGTGAGACTTTCTTAAATTTTGTCAATTTTTTTTAAAAACATAAACACAGCACTAAATAACTGGTCACAATCTAGCTGTACTCCAAAATGAGTCTGCAGGCTGTTTTGATGGTCTGCAGACATTTAATCTGTGTATTTTAGTTTATTAAAACAAGAGCAAAAAGTCTTATTTAATTGCCTCAAAAGATTATTTTTAATTCCTGTTCTTCTCAAAATATTTTTCAAAGAAATCCAGGAATGTCTGATAAAATTCTCTTGATTGGTAGCTGGCATAAGATAAACTGTAAATATGCTGATACACACAACATTATAGTAATGCATATACTAAATTTAGTTTTAAGTTTGGCAGACATTGATTTCAAATGAGTTTGATTTCAAATCCTACTTGAGTCTGCTATAGGGAAGATTCAAGTCCAGTATTAAGACTGAGTTGGTTTTCCAGGATGCAAAAGTAAAGCTTGAAAGAACTCTTATTTGCATGAGTGTTAGGAAATAAATATCTTAATTCATAGGAAGTGTTGCTGAATTAAGCGAATGTTAATGAGGGATCTGTGTTAGATTCCTGCTGGAGAGGTTTTGAGCAAGGACTGGTTCACTCATCAAGCTAAAGTGACAAGAACTATACTCTACATTTCCTCCAAACATCAGAACATACTGAAAAAAGGGTCTATCCTTACAGTTATAAAACAAACATTTCCAAATATTATACAAAATTCAGTGATTTACTGTAGGGAGATATGGAATTACGTACAGGAGGGTTTTGGGAAGAAAATGTATGTTTGATGTAAAACAAGCATGTACATAGGGGGTATTGGTGACCTCCTGGTGACCCTGCTCTCGGAGCATGCCCAGTCTGGCTGAAAGCCTGGCCCGACGCACTCATTACACCTAACAAGAACACTCCAGAACATTCCAGAATCCCGAAGGTGGGGGCTGGAGCAATCTGCTCCGGTCAATGGACCGCCCACCAACGAAGCTCCACAGACCGCAGGGATCACAAGACCAGCATACATCCAATCCAGTGACCCACTCCTCCCCTCTTCTCCTCCCCTTTACCTGCCCTAGATAAGTTGTGCGTTTCCGGAATAAAGCGGCTGCTGATTGGAACTCGTATTGAGTCGTCTTTCGGTAGTCCACGCTGGTCTCCCCCGACCCGTGAGGGCGGCTGGCCTATCACATTCTCCTCACCTGACCATCTGGACGCGGGACCCTGAGCGAGGAGGTGCCACTACTGTCGCCTCCCCCGGCGACACGGCATCCGGGCCTGTAGAGTGAGCGTCCCAGCGTGGTCGACCCGCGGCGACCGGGGGACCTGGACAAGGCACGTGCGCGACCGGCCTCAATTTACTATGTAGCATAATTTTTATCCTGATGATTCCTTTTTCTTTCAAATTTGTGGTGTTTTCCATATATTAGATGCTTTACATTTGACATTTTTATGATTCCTAACATGAATTTTCACCTAACTTCTATGTTTTGTTACTACTACTGCTGTGTTCCTGATTCTCCTGGGATTTCCAGGGTCATCCTATACCCCAGACCTTTGAGGCCACTGCTATCACTCTATGCCTGTACTCCTTTTTTCAGCATTATTGCTCTAGGGTTATACATCATTCTACACAGCATTTTATTTTTTCTTTTGTGTGTGTATGTGCGTGTGCGTGTCTAGCAAAAATGTTAATAAGAGGTATTAGGGCACCCCAA
The DNA here is from genome assembly GCA_013389825.1 of Crypturellus undulatus. Lineage (NCBI taxonomy): Eukaryota > Metazoa > Chordata > Aves > Tinamiformes > Tinamidae > Crypturellus > Crypturellus undulatus. The sequence goes on from VWPW01020774.1 coordinate 1,554,958, forward strand.
TGAAGAAAACTATGCAAAACTTAGATAAATGGAGTAGTAGCCACCTGGTCATTAGGCAATTGTCACAGCTTAGGAAGCTAAAACAAGCTTGATACAATCCAATATGAGTTAAGGCAGAAATTGACAAATCTCAAGACTTTTGTTATATTAATACAAAACCTGTAGCTTGCTATTAGCAATGACAATATTATATTTATCAGAATATAGGGCTATGCTATGTATTGTTTCCTTCTGATCTCTAGCAATCTTTTCACTTCATATACCTATAAATTAAAGCTGTAGCTGTCTGATAACATCTAGTGTGTAGCATTATACTTCATTTTATATCTCTGTTATACAGTTGTGGATGTTATATTTCTGCATGCCAATTTTTATAGCAATAATGTAATTACTTTTCAAAAATGATTTATTATATTGGGCAAGATGCTAATTTTTATTGCTGGAGGACATACAGATAGGTGGCACAGACAATCTAAATTCACAGTATACCCAAGGTGCTTTAAAATGTCATTGGAGTAATTTGAAACATGGTTCAAGTTCATATGTTAAATAATCTGTCTTTGGAGGCTTCATACGCCTGAATTCATTACCACAACTTACCAGAGTCCTTCTAATCTATCTGATTCCAGTAGATATTTTATAATAAAAGAAAGTGGTGCTACTTTTTAGCTCAGATTTGAACAGATCTGAAAAACAACTGGCAACTCGAACTTTACATCATCATTTTTGGAGACTGACCCCATTCTAAGCTCATTTTGGAAGTGGATATGTAAATCAAAATGTAGATGAAACAGTATAGATCTGTGCCTCTTGTAAAGGATTTATTTCTAAATATTTGATCAAGATGATCAAGGTGATATGAAATGATAGTCATGAGTAAAATGCATCATGAATTCCTATACCTGGAAAAATCCTGAGTATTGAATTTGTTGAGAGATACCAAAAGGAAGATAGAAGTATTTCTCTTTCAATACAATTAAACTGTAAGATTACACGAACATTGCCCTTGTACTGTCTCATGACTATGGGTGTTTCTACTTCTAGTCACCTCAACTAATATATGTGAGCAGTATAACATTGAAAGTAAATACCTCTTTAACATCTGAAAAGCCTTTGGAAGTTAAGAAAATAAATCCACACCAGGTCCAATTTCGTAACATATATGGTAATATATGTTAATACCGTAGTATGTGGTATGTAATCCTCATTGTATTTGTTTCTCTTCCTTCTCTTTCCCTAAATTAATTTCCTAGATTCTTGCCTGTAAAAGAGGTAAGAAAATTTTTGCCTAAAATTTATAGATACTAATATAAAAAGATACTTATAAAAGAAGAAATAAAATGTGTATTACTTGGAGAAGATGTGAAGAAAAGCTTTAGAAGATAAAGAAAAGCTAAAGAAAATATGGTAAATTATGACAGCATGGATTTTTGTATATGGTTCTCTCCTGAGTCTAACTGAAATTTGCTTACCCAGTGGATATATTTTAATTGTTATTACAGATTCTATTCTTTCTGACCCAAGATGTCAAATTGCTATGTGGCTGAAGCTATTTTTGCTAAGTTATTTTGGCATTAATCACATTTATTGTTTGCAAGACCACAATTCTCTTATTTATGGGTACTACCCTTGGGAATGCAGGTCACTGTTATCTTACAGGAGAATCTACTGCTGCTCTTGCTGACTTACTTCCTTGACAGAGGTCATAAAGAAGCAATTGAAGTTAATTTTATGAGACATTTGTTATATCTGTGGTTATATTTATTCTTCAAGTTTGCCGTCTAAAGTAACAGTTGCTAAAAGGGAATGTGACTGTATCAGGCATTATTTGTTTACCATGTTCATTATCTTGCAGATGGAAAACAGATAAGTGAAGAAAAGTATCAAAAATCATCTAATGTTTACTGTTTCATATGACAAAATGGAGAGTTATTTTAAATCAAGAAACTCATATTTTGGGGGCTGAGACATATTTATTAGAACAAAATGAGAAAAGTACAATACCGGAGCATTTTACCATTGTAAATCTAAAAAAACTGGCAGACCACTAATATGCTAAAATTGTGAAATTCAGTTTGAAGAGTATACATAAGAAAACACACAAAAAAACAGCAAATAAATCATAGAAATTTAATTTTGATTAAATATTTAATGATGCAGTTGATACTAGTATCATCCTTGTTTTCTGACGATTCTGAATTTAATATGGAAAAATATTTTTTTTCTGGGTTTAGGTAATTGGATACAGAAATTTAGACAACTAGTTACAGAAGCTCTGCATTAATAAACTAAAATAAAGAGTGAAACAGTGACAAGGTTAGGAAAAGAGCCATAGTCACTTTTCTACATTTTCCCCTATCCATCAGCAAGTCACTGACAGATACCATATATAATGTCTTTGGTTGGCCTATGTTAACCTACTCATTAAACTTCTCTATCTTGTTCCATATGGAATAGAGGCTTTAGATTTGTCTTTTTTTTTCTTTGNCACTTTTCTACATTTTCCCCTATCCATTAGCAAGTCACTGACAGATACTATAAGCGTATAATGTCTTTGATTGGCCTATGTTAACCTACTCATTAAACTTCTCTATCTTGTTCCATATGGAATAGAGGCTTTAGATTTGTCTTTTTTTTTCTTTGAAATTTATCTGTCATTGTACAGAACTCTAGAACATTTATTAGATTCAGTTTGTAACATCTTTTTTTTCTTTTTAACTGTGATTTGTTTTCTTTTAATATTCTTAAAGAATGTCCTAGAAACAAGAAGCAGATGAATAGCTGGGAATGTCCTCTTCATCCTTCTAAATGAAAGTGTGCCACATTGCACTAGAAGTAATAGTAGAGAAGTAGAGTCAAAAAAAGAGAAAACATAAACTAAATCATCCTCTCAGAACACTAAAATGAGGCTTTTCATGCACCTTAAAGAGCGACTGAAATTTAAAAAAATGTTTTCATAAGCATGAGTAAAGTCAAAATATTTGAAGAAAAGCCTCTCTCTCAGAATAAGTTGCATCAGAGTTACAAACTCTATTTTTGGTATTGTAAGTTAGCCAACAGTCCTGTTTCAACTAGTAGATTATCCTTGCTGTTTCTTCGGCTACATTTAGTGTCTTAATGGAAACTCCAAAAAAATAATGCGGTGCAGAGTCTAGTTGGAGGCCTGTGTTGAGCGGAGTCCTCCAGGGGGCAGTCCTTGGTCCAGTCCTGTTCAATTTATTCATCAACGATCTGGATGAAGGCACAGAGTGCTCCCTCAGCAAGTTTGCAGATGATACGAAGCTGGGAGGAGTAGCTGACACCCCAGAGGGCTGTGCTGCCATCCAGAGGGACCTGGACAGACTAGACAACTGGGCGGTCAAAAACCTCATGAAATTCAACAAGGCCAAGTGCACGGTCCTGCACCTGGGGAGAAATAACCCCAGACACCAGTACAGGCTGGGGACCGACCTGCTGGAGAGCAGCTCTGCAGAGAAGGACCTGGGCGTCATGGTGGACGACAGGTTGACCATGAGGCAGCAGTGTGCCCTCGTGGCCAAGAAGGCCAATGGCATCCTGGGATGCGTTAAGAGGAGCATCTCCAGCAGGTCGAGGGAGGTGATCTTACCCCTCTACTCAGCCCTGGTGAGGCCACACCTGGAGTACTGTGTCCAGTTCTGGGTCCCACAGTACAAGAGGGATGTGGAGCTGCTGGAGAGAGTCCAGCGCAGGGCCACGAGGATGATCAGGGGCCTGGAACATCTGCCCTGTGAGGAGAGGCTGAGGGAGCTGGGCTTGTTCAGCCTGGAGAAGAGAAGGCTGAGAGGGGATCTGATCTGTGTCTATAAGTGCCTCAAGGGAGGCAATGAGGAGGATGGGGCTGGCCTCTTTTCACTGGTGGTCACTGACAGAACCAGAGGAAATGGCCATAAATTGAAGCACAAAAAGTTCCACGGGAACTTAAGGAAGAACTTCTTGACGGTGAGGGTGACAGAGCACTGGAACAGGCTGCCCAGAGAGGTTGTGGAGTCTCCTTCTCTGGAGATCTTCAAGACCCGCTTGGATGCAGTCCTGTGCCACGTGCTCTAGATGGCCCTGCATGTGCAGGGGGGTTGGACTAGATGACCTCTAGAGGTCCCTTCCAACCTTAGGCATTCTATGATTCTATGATTCTCTGACTGTAAAAGTTTTCCTGTTAAATTTTCCTATACTTATGTAACATAATTCACCTGTTGCCAAGAAAAATCATTAGGCAGTAACACACTCAGGTCTATAGACACTATATTTGGATCAAGTGGTGGAATTCAGAAAACCTAAGTAATCATGATTACTATTTCAGGAGCGGTAAATAAGATTTAACTTCATGAATGGCATTACTAAAACCTATCATTAATAATAAATAGCTTTAAGTTATTTCCATCACATTGTGGTTCATCACGCAATTTCATTACATTAGGTTTTCCATACCTAAAAAAAAAAAAAACAGATTTGACAAAAAAGGTCATAAGCATCTTAGAATATTTTCTGATAATGATGCCTTGAGAGAGTAAGAGCAATGGAGTTTTTTTGTTGTTGTTTTTGTTTTTCCCAACCAAGTATGTGTATGCAAGTCCAAAGAATTGTTATAGGAAGTCATTTTTTTCCTGGACAACTAAAACACTCTTTTCAGTTGATAAGGTCTGTAGTATATTGTTAAAAATAAACAAACAAAAAACACCTTTCTGTCAGTTTCTTCATGAATATATGCAGGTGCTTAAATCTAGTATGTATCCAGTATGTATCCAGTGGGATAATTGGATATATTAATTAAAAGAGCCAATCATCCCTCTCCACACTTAGAGATCCATTTTTTTCTCATCCTAAAGTTACACGTTTACACCTCCTAAAGTAAAAGTTTATTTAGTAAAATAGCTAATATATTAGAATTGCCTGTTTCTGTTCAGTGAAAATGTCTCATATGAGAATCATATCCAAATTTTTTGTCAATTCCACCACTGTACAAATAGCACTCTGACATTTTGACCATAGAATTGTAAGAGTTCAGGAATAATATGTTCCTTGATGATAGTCATAGGCAATTTGTTTTCTGTCACAATGCCTCAAGGTAGGGATTTCAGGAAATAGCTCCCTCAATTTTTAAAACATTTTCTAGGGCTGTTTACTCAATACAAGGTGTGCACACCTTGCTATGACAGTTTTATCTCTCTGTTACTTCCATAACATACATTTTACCTTTAGATTTTTGTGCTTTAGTGTAGTTGTGCTCCAAGATTTCTTGATGTTTCCATTTAGAAACTGTTCTTTCCCATCCTTTCCCCTTTCCCCTTCCTCTTTCCCTTTCCAGAGCCACAACACAAACAGAAATAGCAAAAGTATGACCTTCAAAAGGAAGGGGGAGAGGGAAAGAGCGAAGGAGGGAGGGAGGGAGGGAGGGAGAGAGGAAGGGAGGGAGGAAGGGAGGAAGGAAGGAAGGAAGGAAGGAAGGAAGGAAGGAAGGAAGGGGATTTTGTGCTCTCAGAGAGTCTTACTCATTTCAATATCAGTCTTTTAAAGTACAGGGCTGACTGATGGAAAAGTCTCTGCTCATCAGCTGATAGCAGAGATAGAGATAAAAGGTTGATAAAGAGAATCTAAAGAAGAGTTCAAACTTTTGTTCTGCTATTTCCAATTTATCTCCAACTATTACTATTACTATTCTTTCTTTCTAGTCACTTCAGATCTCATCTTTGTATTTGATCTTTGTATTTGTGACGTACAGCAGAATTAATGTTGTGTCCACCTTAAAATCTCTTCTCATGTTTGTCCGTCAAAAAATATAATGCTAAAATTTGACTACAGGAGAGCTTTGTTAGTCCTATAACTATGTGAAATGCTAGGCATGTGCTAAATAAAGAGGTATTTGCATGGGAAGGATGTCCCTTAGCTGCTTATTTGGAAATTTAGACATGATTTGATACACGTGGCCCTCAACTGTGTTACAGAAAACAGTTGTTTTTTTTTTTTTCCCCTTGGGAAAATAGTCAGGCATGCATATGCCTGCATGTATGCAATTGCATACAAGATTGTTCTGCTTTAACTTTAAAAAATAGTTTATATGCAAGGACAAAAACTCTACTTCTACTGACTGGAATAAAAAAGTTTCTAACAGCTCAGTTATTCTACAATAAAATAATATTCTGAACACTTTGCATGCTCACTCCTAATTCCTTTATCCTATTTCTTCTTACTCCCTCTTTAGGTAAACTGTACATTTAGCAGTAAACAGAGTAGAAAATATGATACTGATGCAAAAGCTGTTGCTAATGACATGATTTACTCTCATTCGCATTATTTTCTGAATAATAATGACAGCTAATTTAAATTTAATGCATAGGCAATTTCTTAGAATATCCATGCCAACAGCTTCGGAAAGAAAATGATGCCAAGGCTGAGTCAAGAAAGTGAAACACAATTTAGCAGATTTTCAACTCGCTAAGCAAAGATAAAAATTCTTTCGAAAGAAGCTACAGTGCTAAAATGTAAAATCATTCATTATTCTCCAAATATACAAACAGTTCAAGGACTCATTGTAATCCTAGAATTTTGTTCTATTAAATGTACTTATTCATGGATATCTGTAACTCTGGTAAAACAGTACTTTTGATGTACTTGAAATTGCAACAATTTTGTAAAATTTATACTTAGATAAAGCTATCATTTGTCACGTAATTAAGAAAAAAAAAGAAAGAGAAGAAGTATACAGGATAAATTAAAAATATAAGTTAATTAGTAAATGATCATTAGCAACTATAAATTCAGTAAACTGTAGAACATACAATAGTATTTTATAATTTTACATTGTGATATTAATATTTCTGATTGCTTCAGTACCCAGGTCTTAGGTCTACCTCTTGTTGATGAGGAGCATGGGGAAGGGGGCCGGCAAACAGAGACTTTGCAGCTAGAACGGGAAGTGGTTTGGTATTTCCAGATAAACCAGACCTCTGCTTCTGCTGCTTACACCTTCAACTTCAGCAGTTTACTGAACAGGCAATGTCAGGCTCTTCTCCAACAGTTTCTGGGGAGTGCCTAGGTATTGCTGTGACAACAAGAAGGCATGTTGCAATCAAGGTAAACAAACAAGGTCTTGACAGTAAAGGATGATATGGAACAAGGCCCAGGCAGTCTTTGGCCCCATTGTTAGGCACTTATGTCAGTACTTCTAGATAGGCATTGAAATCTTTTGATCTCAACAAGTATTTACATTTACATTTTATACTGGTGGACATAGTACCTATCAATACTGATACCTTTTTATAACAATAACTGTCGATTTCCATACTTATTGAAAGGTATCAGTATCACTAAATATCTTATTCCATTCTATGCTATCCTACCTGTCTATAGCTATCAATTTCTATATTTACCAATAGGCATTGATACCTTTGAATCTCAACAGGCATCTATATCTACTGATCTACTCATCTCAAGACTGATTCTGATATGAATCAGCACTGATACCTATCAGTGTTCATATATTTTGATAACTCTCCCATGCTCAGACAGACTGTATGGAACTCTAGAGACAGCTCAATCAAAGTAGTGACCTGCCACAGGGAAAGATCCTTGACATTAGCTGGAGGGTATCTCTCTGCACATTGAAGACTTCGACCAAAATGAAAGCTCCAAGGGATGACATATTGATTTACATCTCTGGCTGCAGGAAATGCCTTGTGCTCCCTCTGAGGCAAGTGGCAAGGGCATTCTTGTCTGTAAAGGCAGTGCACTGGGTGAGGCACTCAGTCTCTAGTTGAAGGAGTTAAGGCAGTCCACTCACTCTCTTTGTATTGAACACTGCATGGAAGAAGGGATTGTTAGAAGTTATATTTGGGTGAGTGGAGACTCCCAAGATGGAGGCAACAGGAAGCTTCTGCAGAAGGAACTTTCTCCACTTGTAGTGTACACTTACAGTTAATATTTAGCACTTTGGTAACAGGTGAACAGAAACAATTTCAGCCACAGAGGTATTTGGACTATCTGAGCCTTAATATGTGACGGAGGAAGTGGCAGGTGATAATACCTAAAAGTTCCTCCAATGGAGATCAAAGATACTCAAATGCTGCTTAGATTGCTAATGCCTAGCCATACTTCACTTCATAGCAGTTTATATCCTCCACTATAACCAGAGTGTATGATTATGAGGCTTTTTTTTTTTTTTTTCTAGCAGTCTAAGGAAGTTTTAATTTTCTTAACCAGACTGTCTACAGCAGATTCTCAACAGAACATTAGCCAGGTTGGTCTATTCTATATGCTTCACCCATAATATCCTACACAGAATCAGACAACTGCAGAGGTGAACAGAGAAGGGGTGAGGATCAGCGAACATAAATTATTACAGGGGAAATCATGATTAGATATTAGGAGGGAGGGGGGAATCCCACTGAGTGAGTATTACCAACTGAGTGAGTATTATCACTGGAAAAGATTGTCTAGACAGTTGTGGAATCTCCATCCATGAAAATGGAGCTCAAAAGAGAAATACCAAGAACAACTTTATCTACCTTCAAAGTTGGTCTTGACAAAGCAGTCAAGTGTCGCATGCACAGAAATCTCTTACTCTCAAGACTCGCTGCTGGCAGGAGTGGAATTCCGCCAGCGCTGATTTCTAGCTGCAGCGGTGGATCCGTCCGACTGCTGTTTTCTCCAAGTCTTCCGAGTCTGGAAACCCGCCGACCTGCTGTTCCTCTAAGTCTCAAGGCTGCAGCGCTGTTATCTTCGAGTCTCAGAAATGCAGCTAACCCAATATGAGTAATAAGGCAAGACTTCATTTATTGTTGGTGCATACAGGCATTATATACTTTTACAATTGCTGCTAAAGCCACACGTTCTNGTTTCTCACTTATTCTTGGACTGTGCTGCAGTTCTCATGGTGCAACCCGAGGGCCTAACTTGTGCTAAGAGCCTAAGTTACTTATGCTAAGAGCCTAGCTAACTAAAATCCTAGGCCTTGGTTGTTCACACAGAATCCATGTCCCTGATCCTTACACCATTCTGCAACAGTCAAGGACAAAGCTACCTCCAGAGGCCCCAAACGAAATTATGCTATGTTTCTATGATGATGCGTAAGTGTATGAATAAAATAAATACACAAGACTGCTTTTTGCTTTTTAAACATTCAGAAACCATGAGCTGTGGTTCTTCGGGTGTTGGGATGAAAGGTTGTGCTGCCATGAGGTTTATCAATAGCGAGTCTGCCTGGGGGAACTAGAAAAGCCACCTATTATCCATTAATTAGAGCAATAAGCATTTTGGTTAGAATTCAGCTGCATATTGTGGCCATTGGAATTTAAGTGACTGCAATCTCATTTCTGCGTGTGAACTGCACATCTAATCGGCAGTCACATTCAACAGAGCTCAATTCAGATGTCTACACGTAGTTCATTTTCTGTTGATATAATCCTGTCTGGCATCTCATCTGGCAAATGCTTAACAGCTAGGATTTTGGTAGTTGTTAAGTGAGGAAGAATTGCTTGAAAAGGGAGAACTTAGAGAAAAACTAGGGCCTAACAGAAGTTTTGGCATTACTGAGGCTTACTTGGAGTGATACATAGTTGACACTGCCGGGATGGTCTGGTACACGCGGACTCTGCTCCTCCACAGTTCCCTGGGCACCACAGTCTGCCCTCCTCACAGCTGCAAAGAGGAGTAACGGAGAGCGGAGTGGAGTGAAGACACTATGGCCACGCTCTGTTGTACTGCCTGTGCCGTGTTGCTGATAAGCCGCACAGTAGCTGTCCAACGGGAGATACACGATAAGATGTCTGGTGATAGGCCAGCAGGGGTGGCAAATAACACCTTTTGGATGAACTTTGTTTGAACTCTGCTCTTTGTAAGCTCATTATAATGTCAAAACACAATTCCATTCCAAAAGTTACCTGCCTCTGAGGTATGACCACTCCTCACTGAACATGTGCTCTAGATTTTCAATTGACTATAGCTTTAAATGAAAGCGAGACACTTTTTCATCAAGGAGTAACAAAAGTGAATATGACTACAGTCACTCAAATTCCACCTAAATGTAAAATATATATATATATATAAAATTGTTATAATATATATATATTTTTCACCTTATATATATTATAATATATTTAAGGTGAAAGAAGCAAAGGAGGAGGAAGGGAGATTCCATCGTAACTTCTGGATCGTTATAATATATATATATTTTTCACCTTATATATATTATAATATATTTAAGGTGAAAGAAGCAAAGGAGGAGGAAGGGAGATTCCATCGTAACTTCTGGATCAGTCAATGGGCTGAACCCCTTTCCTCTCCTCAGGTCGGGATGTTGCCTGAGGACACGGCTCAGAGCCCTCTCCCATCTTCTGAGGCGAGTGATATTGTGCATTTGTACATCAGAGCTAGCTAAAAACCCCCAGTAGAGAATTTCCTCTACTGACATCCAAAACCTGCTTTGTAAATGTTGCATTTGAATAAATCATGCTATTCATGAACTTAGCAACTTCTTTGGAAGGCAATCAGACCTACAGCCAAATAGACTGTGAATCTGATGACTTCCAGAGTCAGGTCTATAGCTGCCATAGTATTTGGTATCTCCTCTTTCCCCTGCTTCAAACTGCAACAGTAAGTCATACCCATCAGTCCCATGCAGGTGTCATAAACAACCTAAGACACTGGAACTGGTATAGAATGTGCCAAAAAAAAAAAAAAAAAACAGTATAGAGGAAATTAATCTTTTTTAAGGGAGAAGGATGTTTACATCTGTGCATGTTATCTCTGCTCTGTTACTTCCATTTAGAAACAGAATATGAGTTCTACTAAGACATAATCTGTGAGTTTTTGTCTTCAGGTTGAATTTCGCATGACCTTCAGGTTGAAATGTAGACATAGCTGGTAAAAATAATATAAAGAAATGTAAATATCAATTATTTATGTACATTTGCTTGTTTGTGTTTGGCAGTTTGAGGAAATATTTTCATTTATCAATCAAAATTGGATTATGATGTTTTTAAACAAAATGAGAAGTATCTAACAAAAAGAATAGCATTAAGAAAAGAGGATGGATAAAAGAAATAATTTTAGGTAAGTAGTGGTTCTTTATATAAAATAGAAAGTTGTTCCAGTTATAGTAAAGGATTCCACTTCAATCTTTCACATGAGAAGCTATAATTCAGCTGCTAAATAGGTCAAGGATTTTCCCCACTCCCTCTCTTTTTTTTAAAATGTAAGAATTTCTTCCCTTCTTATATTCTTATGAAAGACAAAGTGTGAAAACCTAGGTCAGTGAAGTTAATGCAAGTTTTGTCAGCATGACTTTGCAAACTTTGCCGTATTTTCAAGGGCAAGAATAAATCATTTTTAGAGTAGACAATATGAATTTTAAGTAAGATTTTCAAATTAGGTTTCTTGATTGAAAATGAGTTAATTTAAAAAAAAAATAGGTGATTGATCTACTTCTTGATTGGGATATTAATTTATAAAATAATCATTGTTAAAGTTTTGGAAAGATTTCAAGAGGTAACAGCCTGTGTTGCTGCAACTGGTTTATCTTTATCAGGTCTAATACTTTGCATTTATCATTGCTCGTATTGATAAGTCTGGTGTCAGTCTGCAAACCCACAGTCTGGTGTCGTATGCCAAAGTGATAGGAGAGCAATCTGTCTACTCATCCTTGTCAGATAAAGACATTAACAGGAGAGGTCCCAGGATAGAACCTAGTGTAATCCATTTGTGTCCCAATCCAGTGTCAGGGGAGGTTTTGATACGATCCCAAGAGCAAGATTAAGACACAAACGGGGTCAAATGCCATACAACCTTGTTAGCTTTATTCTCATAAGCGCAAATAGGACAGAGAGAAAAAGAAGGGAAAAGGAAAGAAATATAAGCAAGCAAGCAGGAGAGATGCAACAAGATTATAGTTAGCACCACCACAAGTCGTTGTGTCCGCTTCGATGTCGCTGGCTCTGCTTCAGTGCAGGTACAGGTGTCTCGGTGCAGGTGATGTTCAGGGACAGAAGGCGGTGCACACCGGTGCAGGTGATGTTCTATGGCCCCAGTGCAGGAATACGTAGTGCTTTTATCCTCCAAGAGTTCTCCCATTTTCTCCAAGTTTTCTGGTACATGTTGTTCCTGTGCTGTCTGCTTTGGTATTCCTCTTCACCCCCGATTCACATGCAAACTGCTCTGGTCGGCACTGCTGAGAATGTCATTGTTCAGGGCTTGAGCTGATCTTCCAATGCCAGTAGATAGCTGATATTACAGTCTTCCCAAAGATAAGACACCAGAGTTATGAGGTGCAAATGGTGTGTCAACAATGTCAAGACAAACACAATCCATAACAGTCTCTTAAAACTTGTTACAGGCATCCAGGTATGATACCTAAATAAGATACCATCATTAAATGTTTATAAACTAACCACTCTGCCTCTATCCATTTTTTTTTACCTAGCTAGTTGTCCTGCTCATACTATAATGCTAATGTGAATATTAAAATATTGTGGGACATATTTCCTAGGCAGTTATTTGTAAAACTCAACATAAATTGCTAATATAAATGTTTATAAAATAAATTATTTTTTAAAGTGAGATTATATTAATTAGTATAAACCAATGAAGCTTGCAGGAATAAATACTACTCTAAATACTCTACTGTAGAGCAAAAAAGTAGGTAAATTGTAACTTAAAGCTTTGTAAACTTCATTACCTTGTGTAAATAATATAAATAAGCATTTTATTAAGTGCATGCAAGTTATTGATACTGGACTGCTGAAGGTAGGTGTCTAAGCATGAGTTTACATGTCAGTGAGCTGCTTGTTTCATTTGCCAAGTGTGTTTTTTGGTGCCATTTAGGATTGATATGTTTGCTTGGCATGAGTTGCTCCTCCAGAAGGTGATGATTTTCTTGCAGGTCCTATACAGGTTTCTCAGATATCTTAATGCACCTCAAAAACACTAGACAGCTATACTTAGGTAACAGATTGAGCCTTAGATATCTAATATGGTCAGTGGAATCAGGAAGCTATTCAAAAATTTAAAAGTTATGATGGAATTCAATCTTTTAGCATATCTAAGACCTCCAACAGAGCTGACAAATATTATACAGGATCTATAACAGATTGCATTATGATAGATGAACATTTATGCAGGGGAGTCTGAAAGACAGTTAAAGTATCTGAGGACATCTCAATTGTCAGTATATGTCTGTGTTTAGAAAATTGAATCATGTCCTGTACTGCATAGTCCAGTAAGTACTATTTTTATCACTTTTCATAGAAAGATAATAATCTTATATTGACCTCACACTGCAGTCTCAGGAGTTGTTCAAATTAGTTTTAGCTTGTTTTAATAGTTTCTTAGTGGTCAGGTGACCTTCTGTAGCTCTAGTCATGGAACCAATGTAGTCATTACATAACAAAAAATATCCTTCACATTAATTAAAGTTGGAGAAGACTACTGGGTAAAACTTCATCTGGAAGATGGATGGAAGGTAGCAGGCTGTGGTGAGAAAACCTATAAAATAGATTAAAATGGATCCCAAGTGGAAGAAACCTCACCACTAGCATCTTCTGGAAAGAGTCTGCATTGTTGACAACCTCATTTTGACATTCCAGCACTAACAAATTAAGGAAGACTGGTGCCATCAACCTTAAAACAGAGAGGACAAGAATGGACTGTTAGCATCGATTAGATCTCCATAGACAGTAATGTGAGTTCAGGTAACTCACATATACTCAGCTACTTGAGTATTAATTGTTTGCATGTGGCTCTTAACCTCCTTGATCAAGATGGAAGAATCTACAAAGGATGTTAAAATGCTTGTAAACCTTCAGAAGATTTGTTTCTAAATTTTAGAAAAGATTAAATAAAGATATTGTCTATAAATAAATCAAAAAAGGAAAGAGAACATATACAGGATGACCAATGAAGAGTTAAAACATATCAAAAATTACAGAAATTACAATCCTAAAGTTGGTTTATTTTTTTCTGTTCTGTAAGCAGGGAATATGGAATTTGGGTGCTTCTGTAACAACTACTTGACAGAACTATGAGAGAATTATGTTTCTTTCATGAATCAAGATCAAGATCAAAATATCAGAACTGAAGATCAACAGAATAAATGACAGCACAAGATAATTATCAAGGCAGATTTTGGAGTAAAATTAATATAGTTAAAGGCAGAAGCCACAAAACATAAAGAATTACCTAGGTATTCAGTGAAGAGATAGCAAGGTAAAACGAAATATTACTTTAATTCTTGTATTTGTTGTGGAGTGGATGCAATCAAGATAAGGTAAACATAGCAGAGGGCAACAGAAAAGAGGAAGGGCTCTGTGAACCTATTTATACAGGACAGCTAAAGAAACTACACACAGATTCATATAGGAGAGAAAGGGAGAGAGATAATAAAGGATAGAAGAGGTCACTTTTCAGGGGTAGTATCCAGTCCTAGAGAGAATAGAAGAGATAGATGCTAAAAGATAGTTTCAGCTTGCATCAAATGTCAAAACCAGGAGTCATTAACTAAACTAAGGAAAGGTCATATCCATAAAGAATTTAACTAGAATTTCTTACTTAGAGGTGAATGCATGTAAAATTAAGTTTTAAGACTTGTATCTAAAAATACATAGAGATTTTCCTAAGGACTGGGAGGATTTTTTTTTGGTGTCATATATTTATAAAAAGTCATTTATTCTGAGCAACTAAAAAGTGTTGACATTCAAATCACCAGTGTGTGGGAAGCATTGTGTAATAAAGAGGCTTTTCCAATATTCCTAGTCATAATTGGCTAGCTACAAACATAAAAATATCATGTCACAGACTCTAGAATGTTGTGGTAGATAATAGAAGTGGAAGAATCCAGACAATTGAGGTTTCATTTTTTTTTTTGAAAAAAAAAAAGCTCAGACCAGCTCTACAGTGTCAGTGCTCGGTGTGGTGACCAACTAAGGGCAGGGCATGAAAAATTTTACACGTTCTTAAACATTCTTGAACATTTTGCACATTCTTGAACTTTACTAGCTTAAGCAGTGTTGCAGTAGAATGTGACGTGCTTTTTTTAATGAAAAGCAATTTAATAGTCATTAAAAAAAAAGAAAAAAGTTTACAATCAGCTAGAGAAAGATATTGACTTTTCTTAAAATATATGTAAAAGCCTTAATGTGATGGGAAGACTGGAAAAAAATTGATAATATCAAGTATGTACTAAACAGAAAAAAAAGGCAAAGAATACAGTCATAAAAT
Source organism: Crypturellus undulatus (assembly GCA_013389825.1). Lineage (NCBI taxonomy): Eukaryota > Metazoa > Chordata > Aves > Tinamiformes > Tinamidae > Crypturellus > Crypturellus undulatus. The sequence goes on from VWPW01020774.1 coordinate 1,570,180, forward strand.
TAAATAAAAAGAATAAAAAGAACTTTTTAATGAGAACCAAAACAAAACAAAAGCTTATTCTCCATCTTCTCCCTCTTAAAAGAGCATGTAGTAAACTAATTTTTCATGAATATGTATATGAACATTAATTTTAATTAAAATGAACTTAATTGAGTTAAAATTAAATAAATTAGACTAAGTAACAAAATCTGAATTCTTCCACTTTTAAGTTTGACTTATTTTCATTTATGGACTTCAAAATTAAAGAAAAAAAAAGGAAACTGTAGGTTTAACCTTCTTTCTTTAACATTGCGCAAAGCAATATTTAGCTCAGCAAGTAGCCATAGTCAAACAGAGGCTGTGATGATAAGAAAGAATGGGACAGGACATAATACTCCATCATTTCACATATTTTTGTTGCTTTTAATCAAAAACATCTGGGTAGCAATCAAATTCAAAGGGGTTTGAGGTTTAAATTAATTTTTAAAACAAGTTATTTTAGAATACGGGGCAGTTTCTTTTGCAATAGTTCAAATTACATAAAATGTGCTGAATGAAAATATATTAAAAGACCCAAACTGTTTAGTGAATAAAATATAGGATGATGCTTTAATGTTGCTTATAATGCAAATATCATAGCCACAAACTGTTGCTCTGAATCACTTACAATGCCAAATCATTTTTTTCTCCTTTATTTCCAATAATTTGCTGGTCTCTCCACCACACACGTTCATATTAACCCTCAGATTTTAATCAAGAGCAAATCAGTTAGTTCTTTTGGTGAGAGAAACCAGGCAGGGAAGAAAATGGTTTACTTCAGACATTACAGACAAAATACTTAAGTAATGGAAACTACACTTACTCCATAGCGTGCATTATACAAGCAGTGCAGAAAATACAGATAAGCTCTTTTGGGTGGACACCTTGTGTCAACCTTACATGTGGAACAGGAAACAACAGCTCATGAAATGAAAAGAAACATTTCCTTAGGCAATATCTCTCCTTGCAGGGAGACAGATCCCACGGAATTGTACATGTAGACCTGCATTCCATGTATGGAACCTCATAAATATTTTTTCCAGTTTTCAATAGAATTCGATTAAAAATCTATGACTTAATAATCATAAACAGATGGTCCTGCTGGTTTTTTTTTGTTTGTTTTTAATAATTTTTCAACTGCTTTCATTGCCATTAATTATACTATATATATCAGGGAAATGATAACACACTGAACAGTGACACACCATCTCATAAGCTACACCTTCAGCTCCAACATCTTTGATTCGTGTGAAAATTGAATCAAAAATTTTAGCATGATACGGCATTAAGGAATCTAAAATAAAGCATAAAAAGCTTTATAGCTACAAATGAAAATGTGATGATAGCTACCTTTGGAAGAAACTTGTGTTATTTTCTGTCTAGCTAAAAATGACTAGAAGTACTTCTGGTCATCACCAGGAAGCTGATTGATGAATCAAAAACACAAAACTGTCATGATTCTCCTGGAAATAACCCTTTGATGCAGGAAGCAATAACTGTCTCTGGCAATATCTTAAAATATCTTACTTTGTCATTAGACAGCTGTTGCATAATTAGTACTTACAGAAAACAGTCCTACTCAAATTCTTTATTAGAATCTAGGTTCATGGGGAAATCACACTGTTAGGACTTGCTAAAAGGGAAGCATAAAGTGCTGAATACTGCCAGAAGATGAATACTACTGGCAGAAAGTAGATGGATAGTCTGAGCCAGGAATGATGAGAAGATCAGTAAATTAAAAAGCAGTTTCGTTCTCTGTCTAGAAAAGATAGAAACAAAAACAAAACAAAAAAAAACAACAAAAAAAACACAGAGTTAAGTAGAAAAGACAAGTGTCGAATTTAAAGAAATTACAGTAAATAGTAAACAATACAAGGGCGTGACCTATTTTTCAATTTTTCGATGAGAAATAACATCACTCACAGCTTGCATAACACTTTTTTTTTCCCTCAACTAAGTTCTAAGCATTTATATCATATTGCAGTTTTTAAGACAGAAATACAAAAAGGAAAAAACACTCCTCAGGATCATTCACATGACTGTGAACACGGCCAAGACTGAGAACTGAATATCTTGTGTCTGAATGACAAACCATACCCCAGCACTACAGCTGGAAGCTGGACCACACTTCCCTTCCACATCATCTCATCACTATCTCATCATTAGGAGTCTAGCTATCACAGTCTCTCTTTTTCACTTGGGTGCCTGGAAACCTGCCTCTGGTAGAAGGAAATCTCACATTCTTACCTAATTCCTATTCAGTATTCTTGACTTATAGTTTACTTCTGAGTTATTTCTGACCATTTGTTATTCTTTAGGTACCTAGCATCGCCCATTTCAATTTTTCCATGATGTCAGAGTATGATATTTGCAGATATGATAGGACATCTCGGGGTTCATAACACTGTTGCAAAGGCACTTCTGTATTTCCTGAAGTAAGGAACTGGTCCTGTCAAAATATAGGGTACAAAGTGCAAACCTGAAAAAATGACCTGAAAATATACTATATTTTCATATATATGTATTAGAAATGATTCTGTTTCTATAGGATTTCTGAAGATCTACAAAACCACTTAAATATGAAACAAATTTTCAAAATCCAGAAAAGGTAATTTTATCATATATACATATCTATATACATACATAGTTATATATATACATACATATTTATAAGATTTTTATCTAATATATACAAAAAAAATACGTAGATTTCTGTAGATTTCTGAGACATGTTGATTCAAGAAGATGGAAGGCAACTACTAAATATAGGTGTACATATGTTTACTTGTATGGTGTGTGAGTTAGTTACTTTCATCTTTTTTTTTTTTTGCCAGACTTTCTTTAATGTAACATCTGTATAGGGAAGCAGGGTGGAAAAGGTATGCCTTTTCCATCCTATACATAGTACACCACTGTAGCTGTTGTCCCAGGAAGTGCTGCTTTCATAGTTTTAAATTTATTCAGACTGGCAGTGCCAGTCTGCAGGGACTACAGTACATTCTCACATATGGTGCATGTATTTACATGTCTGTTTATGCTTGTGTGTGAGTGTGTGTGCATGCCAGTGTTCATTTATATATGTCATTTTATTGCTGATATTTTTTTTTTGAGAGAGAGCTAAGCCTGTCTCCACTTCCCTAATACTCTGTGAAAACAAGCAAGGTTTTCCTTTCCCTGTCTGCAGTTCCAAGAGCAAAAACTATGAGAAGAAATGATCTGTGCTCTCTTCTTGTCAGTAACTGGAGCAACCAAACTGGATAATAGACAAACCGTCCTGCACTACTGTTCTGAGGCTTTCAGATCTTGTAAACATTCCTGAATTTATGTTTTTACTGCACTTTAAGGGCATCCCATAGCAGACACTGAACCATCCACCTCTGTGGTACCTGAGAGAGATTTCTGGGACTGGAGGTGAATCACCAATCTAATGGTCTCCTCATGACGTATGCATGGACACTTGACTGTAGAGATTCTTCAGAAGAATGTCTCTTTGTGCGCCACAAAGAAAACCCTCACTAGAATTTGTTGTGCTCTTGCCACCTCAAGCAAGTCTCACCTTCCAGGGAAAGTACTCTGGTTGACGCAGCCAATTAAGATTTTGGTATTACTGGTTTTAGCTTGTTTTGGCTGCCGTAACAGTTTCTTAGTGGTCAATTTCATATTCTCTATCCTGTTGTGGCTGAAGCTCTGTGGACTACTGTATATAATAAAAGACAAAACCTCTCAATATCCACCTCATAGCCAGCAATAGCCCTTGGTGTCAGATAAGCCTGAGGTAGAGGGCTGTCCAGCTTTCAAACTTCATCTGAACAACCAATGGGAAGGAAGAAGATTATGACAAGAGAGTATAAAAATAAGCCCAAACAGACATAAAACTGAGGAGAAAGAAATCCATACTGTGAACCCAGCAATGAACTCAGAGTACTGACAGCTTGTTGTAGCCCTGCACCCTTCTTATGGAGGGATGCTGGATGAGTCAGACTTGGAACCCAAAGTGACACTGGAAGGGTGAAACGTGAGGGAAAATGTGTTGATACTATGATTTATTTTTTAATTTTTGTTAATGAATGTACTGGATAATGTGTGTTATTAGGCTGTTAAAACATCAGTCGGACAAACATTTATTTCTTGGTTCCATATATGTGGTGTGTTCTCTTTTGCTCATAACGATTTGAGTGTAAGAACAGGAAGGTTAAAAAAAGTTAAGACTACAATTTTGATACTGCATTTTATTAAACACAGTGTGTACAAGTACCTCAAAGGAGGCAGTGAGGAGGATGGGGCTGGCCTCTTTTCAGTGGTGGTCAGGGTTAGGAGTAGAGGAAATGGCCACAAACTGAAGCATCAAAAGTTCCACAGGAACTTAAGGAAAAATTTTTTGACAGTGAGAGTGACAGAGCACTGGAACAGGCTGCCCAGAGAGGTTATGGAGTCTCCTTCTCTGGAGATCTTCAAGACCTGCTTGGATGCAGTCCTGTGCCACGTGCTCTAGGTGGCCCTGCATGTGCAGGAGCGTTGGACTAGATGACCTCTAGAGATCCCTTCCAACCTTAAGAATTCTATGATTCTATGATTCTATATGAACTTTCCTATAATGTTTCTATTTCTTTTTTCAACCTCACTATTTTCACTTTGGAAAAACAAAACAACAAAACAAAAAGAAACTCGGATTTATATTCAATATGTACAATGCATAAAATTATTTGTCATCTTGCTATATAAATGTTGAGTTATTTAACATTATTCCACTAAATATGTGCTTGCTTTTTAAGTTTAATAGTAAATAAATGATGAATACTACCAATCATATAGATAAGGAAAGAACAAAGTTTGAAAATTTAAATAATATTACTTTGAGAACTAGGATTAGAATAATTTTCATAGCTTTACAGTGTCAGTAACTGTAACTAATATAGTGTTCCTAATGAACTTAAATGAAATAATAATCATTATTTTATGATACATTATTTAAGACCTAAATTACAGGTAGTAAATGGCAATACTCTATTTCACTGTAATTAAGTAGAAATTAACATGTGGTGTTCTAATGAGTTCTAGCAAAGCAATCATTATTTTTGCTCATTCATGATTATTCATTTAAAACCACAAGCAACATATTCTGGATTAAAACATTTGTGTTATTTATCTTTAGGAAACTGTTGATTTCAGTGGAATTTAGACACACTGTCATCTCTTCAAATTCTACAATAAATTATATTCAGATGGTGAATGCTACCTAAGGCAGGTTACTGAAAGGTGAGACTGAAAGCGAGGAATACTTCTTTCTGATCTATTCTCCTCATAACATTCAGATTAGAAATTCACTAGACAAAGTAAATGCTTAATATCAACTCTAATAAGAACCACGTCTTATGCTGTAAGAGACTGTTATGGACAGAACATCACCTGCACCAAGCCACCAATGCACCTGTACCTGCACCAAAGCACCTGTACCTGCACTGAAGCGGAGCCAATGACACTTAGCTGGACTGGTGGTGGTGGTAACTATAATCTTGTTGCATCTCTCTTACTTGCTTATCTTTCTTTTTCCCTTCTTTTTCTCTCTGTCCTATTGCACTTATGAGAATAAAGCTAACAAGGTTGTATGGAATTTGATCCCGTTTGTGTCTTGATCTCTCTCTTGGGGTTGTATCGAAAACTCCTCCGAAANCCATTTACCTGAGCAATGCCCCTGTACCTAGTCTCTGGGAAAGCCAGCTCAAGACTCAAACAAGCACATTCTCTCTCACTGTTTACACTTCTTAACACTGGCATCTTATCTCTGGGAAGACTGTAATATCAACTATCTACCTGGTGTCAGCACGCTGTCTCTGGGAAGGCCAGCTCGAGACCTGAACAATGACATTCTCAGTAGTGTCTACCAGAACAGCTTGCATTTGAATCGAGGATGAAGAGGAATACCAAAGGACACAACACATACGACATGAAAAACACATACCAGAAAACTTCAAGAAAGTGGGAGGACTCTTTGAGAAGGGGACATTAAAGGACTGCATCGAGGTGTGCAGAACATCACCTGCACCAAGGCACCAATGCACCTGTACCTGCACCAAATCACCTGTACCTTCACTGAAACGAAGCCAATGACACATAGCTCGACTGGTTGTAGTGGTAACTATAATCTTGTTGCATCTCTCTTACTTGCTTATCTTTCTTTTTCCCTTCTTTTTCTCTCTGTCCTATTGCACTTATGAGAATAAAGCTAACAAGGTTGTATGGAATTTGATCCCGTTTGTGTCTTGATCTCTCTCTTGGGGTTGTATCGAAAACTCCTCCGAAAGCAGATCAGGACATATGCCCATTCTCAGAATTTTTATTAATTACAATTAGTGTATTTTCTTCTCTATGGTTTTATATTAATTTCTTCAAAGAGAGTAATTTTCAATAAATGGGAAGGAGAGCACTTAGAACACAAATCAAAGAGTGGCATTAGTGGACAAATATTACAGTTGTCTGGGGCAAATGAATTTGGGGCAAATGAGCTAAAATGTAATATTTGGCAGGAATAAATCATACTTCCTGAAGAAGTACAAAAAGCGTTTGGAAATCATATAAAGGAGAGCATTTCCTCAAAGAAGAGTGCATCAAGTTTTGTCAAATACAATGTTTAGTATTTCCTTTAACCTTTCTGTAGATCACACTCACAGAATGTGGAAAACATGTTTTCCACAGAACATGGAAATACTGAAGCTACCTCTAAGACACCTTGACCACCTGTAAATCAGCAAGGAGATTAATTTAAGTGAATCTTCATTTAAGAGTCCATTATTTAGATAGATCTTCCTATATCAGTGGGAGTATATCAGCATTAGACATCTGAATCGCTATATGAGAAAACAAGATGAAGAACTGTATTAGCACTGACACATAAAATAGCCCTGTAGCTAGTGCTGCCCCAGGAGATGATAGAAGTGACCCTCCTTTACAATAACCCTACAACAATGGCAGTGACTATACCAAAGAATTGACTCCATTGAATAAGTGTAATTGATGATCAGAATTGTAGTGTCTGTGTAGAGACACATTTCACACATTTGTGTGTGTGTCATACTGCTGTTGGGGCACTGTTTACAGGTACAATACCAATGTCATTCACAAAGCCATTGGTAGAAAAAGATGTCATCAGCAACATTATAGAAAAAAATAGTCATATTCTGTAGGTCTGATTGTTTGATTTATTATGATATTTTCCCCAAATCATTAATTTTCAACCAGAGACAAAGTTAGGAACCATTAGATAAAGCTCTTCATACTTCATAAGTAATAAAATAATCTGACAATGTACTATAATAATAATAATGTTAAGTGATTGTGGTAACTGATTACAATCTCATAAAAATTATATCACTTTATTCATAACAAAACTTAATACAAGTCCTTAATTCCTATCTTTGGATGACTCACTAGCATAAGTTATCAAGGGTTTCATTTTAATGATTTAGAAACCTGAGCAGCTTGTTACAACTGAACTTGCCTTTCAATGTCTTATTAATACATCATTTTTCCTCTTCTAGAGGAAAGAGCAGTCTCTAAAACTTCACCACCTCTGTAATAATGTGAAAAATTCTGAAGAGGAATTTTCTCATATCTAATTTGGGCATATTAACAGAACATTTATTTTTGACAGGACCAATTAAGCGGTACTGTCAAAATATAAAAATCAAATTAAAGAAAAAAGTTTTAAAGGAAGAGTGTCATCAACTAGAATATATACTAACTATGAGAGGGAAGGATTTTCTGACTTTTATATTAAAAGGGATTTGTAAACTATGTTAGATCAAAACGAGCTGTTTTATCTCAGTAAGTATTCAAAGCTCATGATTTTGATGAATCTGTACTATTTGGTAGAGGCATGCTCGATATAATAGAGTTCATTTATAGTATTAAAAATTATGTTAAAATATGTATATGTTTTCTGTAAGTGTATTACCATCATAGGCAAAGGCTAGGAAAAAGACTAGGAGAGGACTCCTAAGTTCTTATATGCTGAATTGCCTCAGAGAGCAAGCACTAAAATGGCATTTTAGTAATTTGAATATATATATACATGCCTGGAAAACAACTTCCTCATAAATACCACAGATTTTCAGCATACTTTATATGCTAATAAAAATACTCGAGAAGAGAGTTAAGCACCAAGACATATCATGGTATGGACCTTTGCAGCTATAGAGAAATCCTGGGTCTCAGTTAGACATTTTTTTCATGTTCAATACATAGAAGGAGTTACATACTTGAAGAACAAGCAAGTTCAGTGCATTTGACTCACTATATTAGAAACATCTGCTGGCAGAAAGGACTGTGCTAGTGAATCTACCAGGTTCCAGACTAGATTGAATCACCTCTGACCAACACAGAACAGACACTGAAAACATGTCCATATAGTTATCCTTGAAACACAGATCAAAAATGCTGCAATTCATGAAGCATCTTTACTAATGTTGGGTCATAGCTCATCCTAAATATAAGGAAACACACTAAGGACGTGAATGAAGAATTTACTACAGAAGAAAGAGGGTATATGAAGTGCATCATTGAACCAGAAAGAGAACAGTTTTTTAGTGATATCAGGGTAGGTGCAGATTCATACCTATTATAAACACCTCCAGTTTAACATGCCAGGAGTATACGAAAGACTTAGAAGTAGGTGACTGCAGACTAGGATTCCCTGTATCATGTGTGTTTAGTGAAAAATAAATTGTAAGATCACATACCCTTTCTGTGTTTCTTTTGGACCTAATAAAACTTCTGTGTAATCGTATAGACTCAGACTCAATATCAAAAATATTCCCAGCTCCTATGAAGAGCTTCCAGTCTGAAGTGTTAAAGTTTTAATGATGGAGGAAAAAAAAATGAATGTAGGTTTTCTGCTTGGTCTGTGAGCACTCTGATCACTACCTCTGTGACATATATTCATTTTAAAGTGACAGCCTTCTCTATATTCCAAAGGAATCCTGATAAAGCCCCTGAAAGGACTCAGGTAGACGAATATCTGTTTAATATATTTCAACGTATCTTAGTATCAAGCTCCTTAGTCCTATGAAAACTACACTGAGACCACCTACACTGAGACTGCTGAGCAGAGGAGCAGAGAATTAATGTGAGACATACAAATAAATGTCACTTAAGTCCCACTAAATGTCACTATGTACCTCTGCTTTTATTGGATCTTGCCCTAAGGCATATAATTACCTATTCCCTGATGTCAAAGTTTCCATTCAGATTTCTGCAGTTCTAGCTTCCATTTACTTTAATTGCTTTAAACATAGCAAAACCACTTTAGAGATGAAATAATGCATATGAAATCAGTTGGCATAACGTACAAATGACGACACGTTCCTCAGAGAGACTGAAGGTTAAGAGATAAATTAAAATTTTTTTCATCTCCTCCTCCTCCTTCTCTCAATGATAACAGTGGCGGAGGAAAAGCATCGCCAACACTGGGTTNTATTTCAATGATAACAGTGGTGGAGGAAAAGCATCGCCAACACTGGGTTAGAACCAATAACAGCACGTGTTACTCATCTAACTGACGTCTTCCTGACACTTCATCTAATTTCTTAGCAAGTTAAAAACTTTCAGTTTAAACAAATTTAAAGTAATAATAGTAATAATAAACAATCAAACAAAAACTGGGGGGAATATACTTATTCTCTTATGTAAAGGAGAATGATAGTAGTATAAAAATTATATAGCAACATGGTGCTTGCAGCAGCTGAAATAAATAGGCTAATTTTAAAATATATAGAGGCAGGATTAATGAGTAATTGAAGAAGTCCTCACATCAGATGCACTTATTTTATGAAATAAAAAGATCAGATGTCAATATACAGATACTTTTAACACAGTTTATTATTATATAGCATTATATAACTTTTTTTTTAAACATAATTTTTTTTTAACTCATTACTGTTTAACAAGTAAAAATATCTAACTATAAATATATTTTTTTTATTCACACCAACATATTTAATTCTGAGACTACACAGAGTATTATTCACATTTTTTAAATCCAATACCTTTCCTTTCTTTGACTAGATTGTTTCTCAAATAGTAAGTGTTGTGGCGGTTGCCCAGGCCGGTTGCATTCCGGATCTGCGCCGGCCCGTCTGTGACGGTCCCTACCACGCGCGCTGGTCTCCGAGGCCTCCCACCGTGCAGGACCAACCTAGGATGAGGAGCGCCACTCACCCAGGCCACTGGAGCCGGAGAGCCGCCGAGGGGGAGGAGGCGGCAGAAGATGGCACCACCCCGGCTGCAGTGGTCTGGGAGCCTCTCGAAGGTCAGGAGGAGCGGTGTCCAGTTGGTTGCCCTAAAGGAGGCTGGCCAGACCGTCCAATAAACACTCAATCCGAGTAAGCGTGGATGGCCAACTATATTTTAGAACAGCACAAACTTTTATAANGGTCGGTTGCCCTAAAAGAGCCCGGCCAGACTGTCCAATAAACACTCAATGCAAGTAAGCGTGGATGGCCAACTTTATTTTAGAACAGCACAAACTTTTATAACTTCTTGTAAGGGGAGGAGACAAGACAAAGGCAATTGGGGAAATGCTAATAACAGGAGCTTTCGGATTGGCTAAACCTAGTGGGTAGGTGGTCTGGGAGCCGAGGCAGACTGCTCTGACCCCCACCCTCCAGGTTCTGGAGTCTTCTCCTTGGGTGTTATGCTCTGCCCTGGGGGTTCATCTAAAGTTCAGTGGTACCCACCATACCAACAGCCTATGTTGTTATATTCCGAGATGCTCCTGATTAGGTGTTGTGGAGGCCCCAATTTGCATCCTTCCACAAGTAAGAAAGAAGATACACTTCTTTCCAGTCTCTCCATGATAGAAAGTTATCAAACTGGTTAAGCATGATTTCCCCTTGTTGAATTCATGCTATCCAGGAAGAGCTGTTCCATCACCTTTCCAAAGATCAAAGTGAAGCTGACTGGCCTATGCATTCCTGGGTCTCTTTCCTGATCTTTTTGAAGACTGGAGTAACATTAGCTTTCTTCCATTCCGCAAACATCTCTCCTATTCTCCATAGCCTTTTAAAGATTAATGAGTGGCCTAGCAACAACACTTGCCGGTTCCATTAGCACTCAAGGGTGCATCACATCAGGGTCCATGGATTTGTGGATCTCAAGTTTGTCTAAGTAATCTCACATCCTTCTTCAGACTTTCTGTGTGTTCTCCAGGGTCTGGGATTCCTGAGGGCTGACCTTACCTGTAAAGATTAAAGCAAAGAAGACAATCAGTATCTCAGTCTTCTCTGTGCCATTTGTCACCAGGGTCCATGCCCCATTCAGTAGCAGGCCCACATTCTCCCCAGTCTTTTTATTACTGATGCATTTAAATAAGTCCTTCATGGTGTCTTTGACATCCCCTGCCAGATTTAATTGACAATGGGCCTTGGCCTTCCTCATCCTCCCCATCTTTCAAGTACATCTCTCTGTACTCAAACAATGTTGCTATAATGAAGTGGCCTGTCCCTGTTTCCATCTTCTGTGCACTTCCTTCTTCTGTGTGAGTTTTTGTTCATCCATGCAGCATATGCATCCATTCAACTCCTGCCCTTTGGCTCAACATCCTGCTTATTGGAGTGCACTGTTCTTGAGCTTGGAAGATGTTCTCAAGAACAGAGAAGCTCAATATGATCCTTGAATATAAACCATCTCTTTCGCCTCTCTAGCATCTTATTCCCTGGGATTCTTCTAAGAAATTCCCTGAAGATGCTAGATTTTTGCTGTCCAGTGTTGTGAATTCCTTCCTTCCTTCCTTCCTTCCTTCCTTCCTTCCTTCCTTGTCCAGGTGCCTTGCCTAACAGACAAGGGAAAGGTTGTGGACATGGTCTACTTAAGACTTTAGTAAGGCTTTTGGCACAATCTCCCACTGCCTTCGCCTGCAGAAGCTGGCAGCTCATGGCTTAGACATTCTTCAATGGCTCAGGTGTTCTTCAATGGGTGAAGAACAGGCTGAATGGCCAGGCCATGAGAGTGGTGGTGAATGGAGTTAAATCCAACTGGTGACTGGTCACAAGCAGGGTTCACTGGGAGTCAGGATTGGGGCTGGTCCTCTTTAATGTCTTTATCAACAGTCTTGATGATAAGATTGAATACACCTACAGCAAATTTGCAGGTGACTCCAAGACAGAAGGAAGAGTAGATCTCCTTGAGGGTGGGATTGCTCTGTAGAGGGATCTGGACAGTATGGGTGGAGACCAAAGACAGTGGAGACCAAAGTTGCATTAATGGGTGGAGACCAGTGTGTCCAAAGAAGAGCAATGAAGCTGGTGAAGGGACTGGAGCACAGACCTTACGAGGAGTGACTGAGGCAGCTGGGACTGGAGAAGAGGAAGCTCAGGGGACACCTTATCGCTTACAACTACCTGAAGGAGGTTGCAGTGAGGCAGGAGTCAATTTCTTCCCCCAAATAACTACAGATAGAATAAGAAGAAATGGCCTCAAGTTGCATCAGATGAGGCTCAGGTTAGATGTTAGGAAGAATTTCTACATGGAAAGAGTGGTGAAACATCAGAACAGGCTGCTAAGGAAGTGTTGGAGTCACTGTCTCTGGCAGTGTTCAAGAAATGTGTAGATGAGCAACTTAGAGACATGGTTTAACAGGCATGGTGTCAAAGGGTTTGCAGTTGGGCTGGATGATCTTGAAGCTTTGTTCCAAAGTTTAAAATTATCAGAGTCACAGATAAGGGCCATTTTGAACTTGAGGCTATGAGCTGTGAACGAAGAATAACAGGCTTTGTGACCTTTTATGAAACACTTGTTTGCTTTTTTGTTTGTTTTATAGATAGATAAGAGGTCTTACCCTCTGAATTTTTGGTATTTATCCTAGGTTAATCATTCCTTCAGACAGAAGAAGGATAAATACAGTGAGGTTTATTTATCCTATTCCCCCTATCCCAGGAAAAAAAAAAATGATTTAAACAAAAATGAATCACTCTTGGATGAAGATTCATAGAGCTGAGAGTCTGTAACACTCTCCTTCAGATGATTCAATTCAGATGAGAGAAATTCTAAACAGATATTTTCTTATATATTTTACAGTAAATAAGAGAAATTAATAGCTCTCTGGCACAATTTATTTCATCATGAAATAAATATTTAAAATATATCAAATGAACTATGTCAAAACATTGCCTATTTCTATTAACTGACAGAACTGAAAAAGGAGTCTAGGTTAATTAGCTCAGATGTAAATGGTTATTCTGATGGACATGTCTGATTTGTTGTGATACTTTCTGCCCTAAAGACTTGTTGACAGTGACTCATGAAGAGCTTGGATTTGAATCCAACAGAATTTGGAAGGATAATATTTATGTAAATGTTAATGAATATTAGATATTTTTACAAGTTTACCACACCGGTTGTACAGCGTGAATTGAATCTTTTTAATTCCTGTCTCTGAAGTTGATTATTTTGTGAAATTACATGCAAACCTGACACTTGTACAGATCATCTCCTCTAAAGACATTATATATGTCGATATTTTGAATGAATAGTGATCTCCTTTAGTCTAGAGGCTTATTTGCACTTCTCTATAATGACAGGATGAAACATGATGAGTTCATTAACTGCAAATTTATTCAACTTGTTGCTGCACACAAGAAATATATTAAATCCCACAATCCCTTTTTACATCTCATGGCTACTGCGATGTCTGCTTTAATCATCAAATTTACTTTTACTGGTACTTTTTATTGATACTTTTGCTACTCCTATCTATCTACACTATTTTTAGCTTAGCTTTTGTCTGCATGTTTCTGATAACAATATCACTAAATAGTAATAAATAAAAATAATAGCAGATTGTTCAACATCATGGAAGATGAAGATGTTTTTTACATATTAAAAATACTCAGCAATGTAGGACAAATTAATTACAAAATATACATAAAATTCAAATAAATTAAAATATGATAGTAAGACCACCCAATTTCTCCAAATAAACCAGAATATTGATATGTTCACAATAATAGAAAACTCAGCATAAAATGTTTTTTATATTAAATCATTAACTGAAGAAAAAAAGGAAGGTGCATATCCCTACCTGGAATGTAGAAGTTGTGATGCTTTTACACATTTTTATAGTTATTCCTATGAATTTAAAATAATTCTCACATTCTTTCCTTATCTTTATAAAATCATGTATCATTCCATTTTGAAAAACTTTCTCCATTTCTTTCTACATTCTTAAATATATGATTTGTGAGAAGTAAAAACATTTACATGCCAGGGCACTTTTCTGGGAATTCCAAATGTGACTTTTATCTACTGAGGCTTATTGATAGCATGAAGTTGCCTCATACTGCAATGTATTATATTCTCTTTCCTCTACCTTTGCCTTTCCACCTCAGCTCACTTTCCTCATTCTTTCCAGCTCTCTCCTCTCTTTTCCACAGTATAATACCTCAGCCTTTTGGAGGTTCTAGGGGGTGGGTAAAATGTGAAAGGAGAATATAGATTGAAACGAATCACAAAAGTCCCTACCTACCACAGTCAATCATGTCTTTTATTGCTTTTGATTATGAGCCCTAGATGCTTCCTACCCTGCAGTTAGTTAGACAACTGACATCTCAATTCATAAGCTGCACAAATATATAATGGAAGCCCAAAACAGTGAATCCGAACCAGATGGAGGGGTAAAATTTGTCATAAAAGAAATTATATTTAAAACTGAGTAAGCTCAAAAGAGAGAAAGAAACCCACATACATATCACAGAAGTTTTCTAAAAAGTTCATGTTTGTCATTTTTCATTTTTGCAACTCAAAAAAAAAAAAAGCCATATTTTTGCAGTATATTTTTCAGTCCTAAAGGGTCCAATTGTAACTGCCAACTTGATGATGCTAAAATAAAGAGGAGATATCTACTATTACTTTGGGTTGTTAGGATGCTGCTAACAAGAGCATTCTTATTTTCAAATAAGGATCAGATGTACACAGAACTAAGTATAGCATTTATGTGTTACTTAAACATTTCTTAATATACTGTGTGTGCTCCTTAGACATCTACAAAATGACAGATCTTTATTTCACTGAGCAGAATGTTTAAGAAATGGTACAAAATAGGTAAAATTTAAGAAATGAAATGTTTTCTACCTTTTTTTTTTTAAATTCCTCATGAGAGAAACTCAGTTTTCAAAAAATGAAAGCACAGATGCTAGAAGACAACACTGCAAGAAGAGTTAGATTCTGTCAGATTCAGTAACTGTGAAGATGCATAATATTCTGATTGTGTTTCTTCAAAGCACTCTGTATGTACTGAACCACAGAAACCTGACTTTTAAATGTTCTTTGATTAGCTTTGTCATAGAGAATCACACAATCCATATGAGTACACTGAGGTATACTTTTTATGGCATCACTTATACAACAATTATAAAATTATTCACAAAAATTTAAAATGCTTTTACAATATGGTATGCTTCAACATTATTCCTTCATTTAAAAGTATTGTGAGGATATTCTAAGGTAAAAAAATGTAGAACCCAAGAAGGTGTAGTTTTTTTTAATTTGTTGTTATAGTTTATTATAGTAGTAAATAGTAGTAAATTATATAGTAGTAAATTAAAGTTTGTTACTAAGAGAAACTGTTGTAAATTTTGATGGCCCATAAAGCACGAGGAAAGTTTGCTTTGTACTTGATTGCATACTTTTCCATTTGAAGTCTAGTTGGATAGTTATGGTTACGAGTGGCTGATACATGAGTGACTGACTCATGTAACTGATAAAATTAATAAAAATACGGAAATGGATCTAAACAAAGAAGGAATTTATTTATTTATTTATTTATATAAAATCTCTGTTTTCCCAAAATGGAAAACAAAACAAATTCAACAAAAGCAAATTTAGGCTATTTTTTCAGAATATAATATTTTTCAGAACATAATATGCTTATTAATAGATATTAATCAAGAGGCCATGCAGATGATACTGAAAAGTTAGTACCAATGGCTCCTTTCTTAAAGTGTCTGAATTTCTAGATTTCATAGCTCTTTGTTCTTCCCCTGAGCTATGTACTGGGAAATGCCAGGAGATATTACTTGTCTAGACCAAAAGTTGCCTTATCTTGCAGCTTTGATTGCTTACTGTGGAAGAATTGTTTGAAATCAGGAACTGAGAGAAAAACTAAGGTGTAACACAAGTTTGGGCATTACAAAAGCTTGCTTGGGGTGATACACAGTTGCCTCTTCGCACAGACTCTGCTCTTGCAAGTTCCCTGGGCAGCACAATCCGCCCTCCTCGCAGCTGCAAAGGGGAGTAACTGAGGATGGAGCGAAGTGAAGGCACCGTGGCCAAACTCTGTTGCACTCCCTGTGCTGGGCCGCTGATAAGCTGCACAGTAGCTGTCCAACGGGAGATATACAATAACATGTCCGGTGCTGAGCCAGCAAGGGTGGCAAATCACTCCTTTCGGATGAACTTTGTTTGAACTCTGCTCTTTATAAGCTCATTATAATGCCAACACACACCTCCATCCCAAAAGTTATCCGCCTCCGAGGTACTACCACTCCTCACTGAGGATGCACTCTGGATTTTTGATGGACTGTACCTTTAAATGAAAGTGAGAAACTTTTTCACCAATCAGTAGCAATATTAAGTATGACTATTGTCACTCAAGCTCCACTTGAATGTAAAGAAAGATATAAAAGGTGAACTCAGGAGGAAAAAGAGAGGGAAGAATCCATCGTAACTCTCAGGTCAGTTGACTGAGAGCCCTCTTCCATCTTCTGCAGTGAGCGATGATTGCACATTTGTACATCAGAGCTAGCTAAAAACCCCACGCTGTAGTAGGGAATTTCCTATACTGACATCCGAAACCTGCTTTGTAAGTGTTGCATTTGAATAAATCTTGCTGTTTGTGAATTCGACTTCTTATTTGGGGGGGCAATCGGACCTACATGACAAACTGTTCGTGAATCCGATACTGCCAGTGTTGAGTTCATAGTTGATTACACTATTTGGGAACTCGATTTGCTCCTAGGAAGGCCATCGTACCTACGGTCCTCAGACTGTTTGTGAATCCGATACTGATTTGATATATCCTCCCCCCACCACCACCACAACGGCTTTTAACCTGCAACATTTCACACTTACCTACTTTTCTTACACCAAAGCAGTCTTTTCACAGTTCACAGTTGAATTTGTCTTGATTACCTGTTTACAGTTCCTCGACCTTCTTTTTTTTCCACCTGTGGCTATATTTTCAAAACACTTGCAGTAACATCAAGCTTAAAATGCATGTCATAACGAGAGACATCCTTCTCTAGCCTCTGTTTCACACAGAAGTTCTCACAACAAGTTAAAAATAAGATTCATGGATCAGAGGGAAGGAGCAGTTAGCACAAGTTACAATTTGCACAATGCATCCGTTATTAACAATGACAATACTATTTCTACTAAACTAAAGGACATAAAAATGCTTCTTCACTCATTCTGTATTAGTGTGCTTATCCTGGGTACAAAACTAGCTAATATTAAAGTCTCCTTAATGTGCTTCAACTTTTTTTTGTGCAACAGGAATCTACTTTAACCACAGTCAGAAATTTTGGTAAATTTGGAAAATGGTAGCAGGCAGGATATCGTAGACTTAGAGATAAAAGCAGCTCTCGAGAAGATGCGAATATTCCTGACTCTAACTAGAGTCTCTCCATTAGCTGTGAAAACCTAATAACATACTATATTTAATTATTATTTATCTGAAGCATCACAGGAGCTGAAGCTTCCAGAAAAATGCAAAATTAGAAAAGTTGAAAATGAACAACTCCTCTTGAGTGAAGCCTGTTGAATGCTGAACACCCTCCATTATCTCTCATCATCTCAATATGCTGATATATCTTTCAGAAGTGAATATTTTTGGTGCTTTCCAATGAATTAGATTCCTGGACTCACTGCCAGTCTTGAATGAATGACAATAGTATATTGTGGTGGCAGAAAATAAAAATGAAAATTCGAGAAGAAAGACATTGCTTAACACTTCAGGATGCCCTTTTGTTTTAATTTTGTATAATAATTTTAATTACATTATATCACACAAGTGAAAAGTATGACTCCTCCACAATGATGTACCATTCTAGTACCATTCTGTACCATTGTACCATTCTAGTCTAGTTGGAGGCCTGTGGGAGGGGTCAGTATTGGACCTGGTGCTCTTCAACTTGTTAATCAATGACTTAGATGAGCGGACAGAGTGCACCCTGAGCAGGTTTGTGGATGATGCCAAACTGGGTAGAGTGGCTGACACTCCTGAGGGCTGTGCTGTCATTCAGAGGGACCTAGAGAGGTTGGAGAATTGGGCAGACAGGAACCTCATGAGGTTCAACAAGGACAAGTACAGAGTCCTACACCTGGGGAGGAATAGCCCCAGGCACCAGGACAGATTAGGGGTTGACTTACTGGAAAGCAGCTCTGTGGAGTGCGATTTGGGAGTCCTGACTGACAACAGGTTAACCCTGAGTAAGCAATGTGCCCACAGGGCCCAGAAGGCAAATGGAATCCTGGCCTGCATCAGGAGGAGTGTTGCCAGCAGGTTGAGGGAGGTGATCTTCCCCACCTACTCAATTCGGGTGAGGCTGCACCTGGAGTATTGGGTGCAGTTCTGGGCTCCCCAGACTTCTAGACTTCTAGACTTCTAGTGGGACTTCTAGAAAGGGTCCAGTGTAGAGCCACAAAGATATTTAAGGGACTGCAGCATCTATCATATGAAGAAAGACTAAGTGAGCTGGGCCTAGAGAAGACAGAGAGGGGAGCTGATCAACATGTACAAGTACCTTGGGGATGAATGTAGGGAGGATGGGGTCAAACTCTTATTGCTCGTGCCAGTGACAGGACAAGGGGTAATGGGTACAAATTGGAATACAGGAAGTTCCATCTCCATATGAGGCAGAACTTCTTAACAGTGAGGGTCACAGAGCCCTGGAACAGGCTGCCCAGAGAGGCTGTGGAGTCTCCTTCTCTACAGATCTGCCAGACCCGCCTGGATGCCACCCTGTGCCACCTGCTTTAGGTGCACCTGCTGGAGCAGGGAGGTTGGACTTCCCTTCCAACCTTAACCATTCTGTGATTCTGTGATATAGATAAACCTAATACTATCCTTTTCCCAAAATATTAACATTAGAATAATGATTACATAATTAGAATAAATAGTAGATAAAAATTTAAAAATGGACACAGAGCTATATTTTACATTGTTTTCAGTCTCATTCGTATTTATTCTGTAGCTTAGGTTTTTTTGATGAAATATTTAAAATTATCCTTTTATACCTGCTGTAATTCCTAGAGCAAACAAAGAAGTAACTTCCTTGTTTTACTCATTTTGCATGAACAATCAATCAGATTTACTGATTCAGTAGGTAGCTCATTAGCGTTCCTTTAAAGCAAGGATAATTACTACAGGAGGAGTTCTACAGAGTTGTTCATGTATATGCACAAGAAATAAATGTTATTGAAATAATATATATCATACGAAATGTGCATAGCCGAATACACACAAAGGAATGATAAATCTATAATCTTGCCTCACAGCTCTTCACGCTTCTTCTTTTCAGTGTTCCATTTATTATAGATCTAACAGAATGCATTCCAACCTTTAATTATCTATACTCTCTGCCCAAATTTAACAAAATTTTTAACAAATGTAATTTAGTTAACATGAATATCACAAAATGAATGTCCCCTTTGAAAGTTCAGTAAGAAAGATCCACTGTTCATCATTGTCTTACAGAAGCTTATGATTTCATTGATCTCTGTTGTTTTTGACTAAATAATAGATGGATGATAGAAGTTTCCAGCTACCTATGTGGCTGTGTATGCCCAGTCATCACACCATTGAAATTTGCTGCAAAAAAATCCCCATTTTTAGATTTTTTTAGGATTACAGGTAATAAAAACATGATGGATCAAATATTTGAGAGGATTCACAAAAGATCAGAAAATTAATTTTAACTGCCCAGAGATTATCTGTAGCAGAAAAAAAATGTCAAGACATATGCTTATGAGTCTTGCTTACTTACTAAGTAATATCTCAAGACAAAAATATTCAGCATATAAATTGAATTTCCGTATGCCAATAGTTTTCCCTTAAATAGGGCATTTAACTAACATTTCTACTTGCTGGGCTGTTCTGCTTGAAAATAAAATATAAAATATTCTAAAAAGGAAGAATACATATGAAACATAATAGATTTCTGATTTAATCATCTCTAGCACTTCACTGTCTAAAATAATGTACATTATCCTACAAAAATCTGCAAAAGACATTGAGATATTTAGGACTCTGAAATATTCCTGAAATTATGCTTTCTCTATGCAAATTTGTTTTATGTATTTATTTCTCTTGACACAATCAAAATAAAGAGGGTACCTTTATTCAAATATGACCTCTGTAAATTATTTATTATCTTTATGAATAGAAATAAACAAAACTGGTTGTAAACTGCTTAAGCACCCCTTAAGAAAATAGTGCTTGAAGTTATTATGGCTTCACTTTAGAGGATAACACCTCCTGTTAATTTAGTCTGGGGTGGTACCTAAAACAAAATTCTCATTATTCTCAAAATACGTTTCCTTTTGCCTCCTGTGTCAACATGACAGCATCAGATCTTTTAACATTTGTAAGTTCATATAAACAGATCCAATATATTTCAGTAAAATAATGTTATAATATTTACATAAGAACAAAGAAAAGCTATGAAAAAGCTGTGAAAACCTTTGAGAACAAGATCCTAATATTTAATTGTATGAGTCAGTACTATTGTGAGCTATGACTAGAACAGGAAATAAGAGTAGAAGGAATATGTTACTGGAGTCAGATCAACTTATAAATCTAATGCTGCTAATCATTTCTGAAATATTGGCTCATAGTTCAGAACAATTTCTTTTTTTTTTTAATGGGTGAAATTGAAAGAAGATCTTTTCAGTGGCCAGGAAAAAATGGACTGGAAGAAATTATTTAAAACTGAAGAAATCCAATCTATTTAGATCATTAAAGAAAATTTTAAAGAGTGATTGTCTCATCATCTACAGCTAACCAGGAGGGTTTTTTTTTTTTTTTTGATAATACAAACATCATTAGGCTAACAGATACAGCTACATGTGCAAGTGTTTAAACCTTTATAAACTGAGACTCAGACTAGAAATAAAACATTTTACTAGAAGAGAAATGTATTTGTATTAGAAGTTTTCATTGCCTTCCCACTTTAAGTTTTGGAATTAAATCTTTTAAGCTCTAAGAAAGACACCTGCTATATTTCAAACAGGAATTAATGCAAGGAAATAATATAATACATTATGAGGTATGTTTACCTTGATACTTATTTCCAGTAGATATCTGAGGCACAAAAAATGTATTTATAGCACTGATTAAACTTTCTATTTTACTCAACACCTGAGGTAGTACTCCTCATTGTATTCATAATTCCTGCTTCTGATTTCTCAACTGTTATTTCAGGAATAATCAATTGATATCAATATGAAATTGGAAAAACAACAATAATAACAATGAAACAAACCCTTCCTTGACCTTCTTCTTCCCTCTTCCTGCTTTTCCCTGTCATTAACTCATTTATTTGAGAAAATACTTCATCTATAATATTTGATCTGATACTAACTCTATAGTAAAAGATAAGAAAAGAATAAAAAACATCTAAAAAGGTATTACTTTAGAAAGGGAAGTATGGATAATTCATATAATAAGAAAACCAAATAATAAGAGATATTTCTAGGAGTGATGTACAGTTATAGTACACAAAGTAACATTTCTTACTTTTAAGTGTGGATAACAAGCTAAAATTGCTCTACCTGAGATTGTAACTACCATGCTACAGCACCTCAGAATTGCTAGTAATTTTGAATTTGTTAGAAATTATAAAAATAAAAAGGTATTGAGGTATAGGAGATGCTGATATTTCAACAATTGGCCCAAGACATATTTTTCCCAGTAATTATAATTGGATTTTTTCAAAAATGAATCCAGGACTGACTGGATTTGTGATCCTTTTGCAAAGGATATAAGCCTGTATCATAAGTCCAAAGGATCAGAGTCTCAGTGTGCATTCAGGGAAAAAACATTTTCACTAAAGTTTTGACGGGAGCTTATGGATATAGAGCAGACAGATCTATGAACCATGAGGAGATCTAGTACATTACCACTAAAAGTGGTAGCCTCTTCTCTTTAACAAAGCTGAAAATGATCAGGACAATGATGTTGTCTTTCGAAATCTCTGAAGAGTAAAAGACCTTCCTTGACAAAGCTTCATGCTAAGAAGTCATTCATTGACAGTTGCACTTGCACACATGTGTGCGTATACACAAAAGCTTTCTTTCTATCAATCTGGAAGAAATGAAGGCAGAATGGAAAAATTATAAAAATGTAACTCCTTAACCTTGCCTGAAGAGAATTGGTAACTAATGAAAAATGAAATGCCTGTGTAGATCACTCAAATGTTAAAGACATAGCTGGCATCTGAAAGATAAATAGAACAGAGTAACAAAGACTAGTAATGTGTGATTATGATTTTAATGAAATGCAGTAATTAACTGATATTTGCTGCTTTTGGATAGAAGATAATGCTTTTACAAATAAAGTCAGTGAAATTTACTACCTGTCAAATTTCAAGTTGCATTGTTTTTGAAAATTATATTACCTACAGCACCAATGGTTAAGAATTACATAAGAAAGAATCTTCTTTAGAATACAATATCAACTTACATTTATAAAGAAGTTATGTTCTCAGATATAATAATTAAAATAAATTTATTAAAATATAGAGCCAATACATTTTTCTAGATGTTAAACAGATATATTAAAATTATATTCATATTACATACATATATACATACATAGTATGTGATATTGTAAGTGACAAATTTTAGTTTGCATATTATCAGGAGTACATTTTACTATTGTCTGTTAAAAACGACTATATACAATCCTTAGTCTCAATGGAAACATACATTTTCACCCTAAAAGGAACTCATACGCCAAATTCTGTAACAGAGTTGTAATTACTTGAGTCACTTGCCATCATTCTTGTCAGTTTTTTTGCAGCATCTAAATGCAAGGATAGGAGTTTGAGGAAAAGGAAAGAGTCTATGGTTAGAGTATTTATTATTTTAGAACTGAAATGTGATACATTTGATAAGCATTTTTGCTAGCATTTTTGTTTACCATTGTAAAGCTCTTTTTGTCATTTTTGAAAGACACTGGTTAACTTTGGGTTCCTGAAAGACTGTGGAGAGTGTGCCATTAAAAGTGTTACAAATTAATTTGGGAGCTACCTGAAAGAAAATGATATACCATCTATGAAACCACCTCTCCTCTTGAAGATATGGAAAACTTTTATCAATTTGACTCTGAAGTAGAAGCAAGCTTCTTTTTTCTTATTTTTTTTCTTCAGTTCTTATGGATTCTGTACTAAGTCAAATGTTCCCTTTTCCATCATCATTGGAAATGCAGGCATTTTTTCACCCTCACACTACTGAACAGATTATGTAGTAGCTTTTTTTTCTCTTAAAAAAAAACAAGAGAAAGAGTTGGAGGATAGGACTGTGGCTAAGAACATAAGAACATATGAGGGGCCTGCATGTACATTTTGGCTGATGAGTCAGTAACAACAAGCAGCTTTAGATTTGGGTCTTTTGGCAGTTCCAACATTTTCCTTTCACCTAGATACTTCAGGGTTCGTGCAGTTGAGCAACAGTCTGTAACCAGTACTTCTTTAAAGATTAAATACAATTTAAAAGTTCTTTTTGGTCCTAATAATGTATCTAACAGCTTAATTCTATAATTCTCCTGTATCTGCTGTTAGAGTCAGCAAATCCTTGTCTTCCCCTGCCACAGACATATATCTTCCATTCACGATGCCCCTATCCTAGATGCAGCTCTGCTTAGACTGACTCATTTTCCAAATAAAAAAGTATAGACTTGGAATGAGTCAAGAATCTTTTTTTTGGGCCTAGCTGAAGACTAAGAAGTCATAGAACAGAAACGTACAGAAAAGTTCAACTTCTGACAACCATTTCCTTTGCAAGCAAGAGTATTACAGCCAGATTATCTCTGTATGCTTTGGGAAACAAAGTTTACAGGTTCAGGATGATCATTCCTTATATTTTTGTTAAGGTTTATTTTCAACTGCATTTTACGGAAGAAAATTCAATAAAGCTAAATTCTTAAAAAGTTTCATAGTGAAGGAAAAGATAAGTGGGCAATGTATGGTTCTTCCAAGTGTTTCACACCATTGCAATGTGGAAATATATATTAATAGGCATAACATGGGGAACTGTGGGAAAGAGTGTTTAAAACACAGTGAGTATTTCATTGCTAGGAAATGGTGAGTGGGTAGGAGAGAGAGAAAGAAACCTTGAAAATATTCCAACTACACAAAAATGTTAAATCACCTTTCCAAATGAAACATAAAACATAGTCCCCTGCTAGGCTTATTATTCCTTGACCTCTTTCAGATCTTTATTTGGTCCTATTTCCTGCTCATATCCTTTCTGTTCAAATCTGTTAGGTCATCTTTTACTAAAGGTTTTTACAGTGCTTTATGGTATAGGACACTGAGTCTTGGCCCTTAAAACTGCTCTGTCAACTATTTGTTTAAATAATTGTTTAAATTGTTTTAATTTCATTCTAAATATGTTAAACCAACTTTATATTCTATACATATAGCATTCCTTCATAGTTCTTTGCATCTCCAGTGGATGGTGAAATACTCCTGTAGCTGTTGAAGACCGAATATCACATGAACTGTTTGAATATTATAGTAATAATTAAAATCTGCAGGGCAAACTGAACACAATGTGAAATCTCTAAACTCTCCTGAATTTTATTGCTTTCATGGCATTAAAGCCAAACTTATGTTATTGTTTGCTTTTTTACTCCTATTTCAAACTTCTTTGTATGATGCTGGGAAGAGAAAGGAAGGAAAAGGGAGTCACATATTTTCTTTATCTGAGTAAATAATTTTCAGTCTAATTATATTTTTAAAACGACCATTATTTTTCACAAAGTATGCAGAACAATTCTTTTCATATGCCACATACTGACATAGTTTACTATACAGGATTAATGTAATAATTATATGAACCTTGCTGTGCATTTACTATATTAAACAGTCTTTTTTTTACTGTGGCTTTTTTCCTTTTCAAAATACCAAAATACTATGGATACTTTTTGAGAAATACTTCAAAAGCAGTTGAAAGTTTACACAATTTTTTTGAAATGAAAACAACAAAATGTCAAAGTTGTTCCACAGGGGTAGCTAGTACTTGTCTCTCCTGGTCTAACAGAACATGGAGCAAGATCCATGGAAGAATTGCAAGAGCCTTAAAAGGAGATGAGAAGAAATACATTCCACTTCTGGGTTATGCTTAGACTGGTGATTGTGAGAAATAATGATATCAAAAATAGTAAGACCTGGCCTAACTAACTCATTCTTTGCCTACTTGAAACTAGAGATTGCCAAGGGCCCCTTGTGAAGCATAGATCTAGAGGATTATTTGCTGTTTGCATCAGACCCAAGAAAAAAGGTATCAAGGCACTTCAGTCTGTGAAAGATGTAGAAATATCTGCATGATGTACAAGGAATGTCAAGGCAATAATAATTTATTAAATTTCTCTCTTAGAGTCATATGAACATGCTCTTTCTCTCACCCACATCCCTCTGAGGATTTCCTCATCATGAAGGTATAAGAAGCTTTCATTGTCATGCCAGGAATGGGATTCTTCCCTTTAAGCATATGGAGCTGGACCTGGAGCTGGAGACTAGTCTATTTACCAGTGGAATAATGTCTTGAGAGAATCATAGATGTAAAGTAAGCACAGGCAATACACTCAACATTATATGTACTAAAGATCAAGGTACTGGCTTCACTGAGGGAATCTTAGATTGACTGGTTCTTTGGCTGCTCATAGGTCATCATGGCTTTGATGGAGTTAAAAGATTAACCACTCTTTTCAAAACAGTCTCTGCCCCTCAATTCATCATTAAACTGCAATACCTGAAGAGCAGATTGATGGGCATTACCTTCCCCCTTTTCCTCAAATTAGTCACCCTGTTTGTAGGGCTAATTGCTCTCACTCAGTCATCCATACACGTGTGTGCTTGGGGGATAATATGGATCAGGGTTCACATTTTTAATATCCTTTCTGAATGGTTATGCAGTTTAAGTCTTTGAACAAAAGTTGTTCCATGCCACCTGAACTTAGGACCAGAATATGATACTTGGCCGGCCTTGTTTATTTACCAGTGTAGATATACCCATTGAATCTAACCACTTCTCATCTTTAAAACCTAGCTATATGAAGTAGAAGGTCTGAAGAGGTAGTCTTTTCTTTGATT
This sequence comes from Crypturellus undulatus, assembly GCA_013389825.1. Taxonomy (NCBI): domain Eukaryota; kingdom Metazoa; phylum Chordata; class Aves; order Tinamiformes; family Tinamidae; genus Crypturellus; species Crypturellus undulatus. The sequence continues at coordinate 1,596,561 of VWPW01020774.1, forward strand.
CCTCCATTACCCGATACCACAGCTCCTCTATTTATCAGGTAGAGAAACAAAGATACAAACCTTTAAATGCCTTTAGGAATATCAGATGCCTAAGCAAGGGCAGAAAACTGCAGCTTAGATGGTGTGGAAGAATTGCTTGAAAGGGGGAACTGAAAGAAAAACTAGGGCCTAACAGAAGTTTTGGCATTAAAAAAGCTTGCTTGGGGGATATATAGCTGCCGCTTTCAGGGTGGTTAGTACCCAGGGTTTCTGCTCCTCCACAGTTCCCTGGGCAGAACAATCTGCCCTTCTCACAGCTACAAAGGGGAGTAATGGAAGGTGAAGCGGAGTGAAGACACCGCGGTCAAACTCTGTTGCACTCCCTGTGCTGGGCCACTGATAAGCTGCACAGTAGCTGTCCAACAGGAGATATATGATAAGATGTCTGGTGCTGAGCCAGCAAAGGTGGCAAACTTTTTTGTTCAAGTAAAACTTTGCTTGAACTTTGCTCATTATAAGCTCATTATAATGCCAAAACACACTTCCATCTCAAAAGTTACCTGCCTCCAAGGTATGACCACTCTTCACTAAGCATGCACTCTAGATTTTCAATGGACTGTACCTTTAAATGAGAACGGGAAACTTTTTCACCAATAGATAACAATCTTAGTATGACTATAGTCACTTAAGCTCTACCTGAATATAAAGAAAAGTATAAAAGATGAACTAAGGAGGAACTTGATTCTTGGATCAGTCGATGGGCTGAACCCCTTTCCTCCCCTCGGATTGGGACATCATCTGTGGAGACTCGAGACTGAGAGCCCTCTCCCATCTTTTGCAGTGAGCGATGATTGCACATTTGTACTTCAGGGCTAGCTAAAAAATCCCACGCTGTAGTAGAGAATTTCCTGTACTGACATCCGAAACCTGCTTTGTAAATATTGCATTTGAATAAATTATACTCGGGAACTCGATTCGCTCCTAGGAAGGTGATTGGACCTACGGTCGACAGTTTGTGAATCCAATGCTGCCAGAGTCTGGTGTATAGTTAACACAGTATTTGATATCACCTTCCCCCACGACAGTCATGGCTTTCAAACTGCAACAAATGGCTAACATTCAAATTTGACAATTTGGATTTCAATTATTTTCCAACATCATATCCATCATCACCATCAGATTTAATCTATTTTATTCGATCTATGGTATCCCAAAAAGGAAGAGACTTAATGTGTTTTTTCTCCATTAATCAAAATATTTTAATACGTTTTTACTTTCTGTTTTGCTATAGAAGCACTTACGTATTTTCAAATACAGAATTTTATATTTTGCACTACGTGTAGAATCTGTTTTAACTTTCCATTTGAACTTTCATTTCTAAATATTCATGGACAAAATAATCAGTACTCTACTCTGATCTTCTCTGCATAGCTTTGATAGCTAAAAAAACTCTCTTCAGTAGTTTTACTGTAAAATCTGCTGCCTGAAAGGTGCAGGTCCTCCACACAGTGAGGCAGCATCCTTGGGGAACAGTTAGTTGCCATGAATCATGTTCTTTAAGATGCCCCTAGTGATAGAGCATAGTACTCCCTGATCTTTCCTCCTGGGATGTTTCTAGATATTTTATTTTCTTTAGCGGTATAGGCCATAAAAGGAGACAGAAAATAAATAAAAAAAAATGTGAAAGGAACAAAACAACAAACAAACAAACAAGAAAACAAAAAGACATTGGTCATCCTGCTGTGTGCAGAAGATGAAAGTCCTCAAGTACAAATATAAAAGTAGTGAGTCCCTGTCACTCATCATCCTCTCTCGTATTTTTATCCCCCAGACACTTTAAAAAATATTTCTCAGAGATTCAGATGTAAACCAGAATTTTTCTTGTGGAACAATGATTCCATATGTTTTATTAAACAGCAAAAGCATGACAACTCAAAATGTGAAAATTCAGTCAATCAGAATTTCAAAGGGGCTGAAAGCCAACCTGAAATGTTTCCATGCACAATTTTGTAAAGAGAAGTCACTTCAGCTCACAGGAGCTTTGATCTTATGCACTTACATTAAAGTTTGATGAATTTGTACCTGGATAGATGAAGAGCCACGTTTTGAATATTTCAGCCAATTTATTGATATTTTTTACATCATTTTTAAATTCTGTATGCATAGAACACTTTTATTTTGCTAAAATTAGGGCTATTGTGCATATAACAGTGTAAACACACACAATCTCATCACCCGTCTCTCATCAATATCATTCTATGACTACATAGTCTAACTGATATGTTAATATATCCTAATTTCTATTATCATATCACTCTGATCACATAGACATGAATTCCACCATGTGTTATGAAAGCAAAGTTTCTGAGCAAATCAGAGATGCAGACTTATTTAGAGGAGTGCATTTTTACATGGGAACGTTACTGGGAATCAAATTTGTGTTCAAAGCTTAGGCGCACCTAATTAAAGCTCTTTAAGTTCTTACTGGTAAGCCATATGACTTAAATCTTCCTAGGCACAGTGGACATATAAGGTGGGATTCAGCTGTCTATCCTAAACCCAAAGTGCTATTTGAGTTTTCAAAGTATTGAGAAATCAACGCGAGCCTGGCAGAACTTACACAAGTCTTACAGTGCACATGTACACTTCTATCCAGGCATCTAAGTGCCAGATGGGATATACTAAATCATATAACATTGACCAGATGTCTAAGCTTAAACAATTGTGTCCAGGCCTTGTGCTCCATTGAACATAATAGATTTTTAGAAACTTTTCTCACATATTAACTTACATAGGTGCCTGAATTTACAGGTCTTTAGTCTGGAGTTGAATTCTGACTTCTTAGAATTGGACTTTAGTTGCAAAGATATTGTTGTTTAGTGTAATTTTAAATGATGGGTGATATCTCACCTGGCTTTCAGACACTGTTACATAAGGAACAGGGCATCCTTCAAATGCGGCGTTATAACTATCACTCCCATGTGCAGGACTTGAATACCCTAAAATATCTCAAGTATCTATATTTTGACAACTAAACTGTGTCCTAAATATATTTAAACTCTGTGTAGTATATCCATATACCAACCTTACTTTTTCATGTCCAAATATGACACTTATAAAACATTTCAAAATATTCCTTCTTTCAAACACAGCAGTTCAAACAAGAGAGATATAAAAATCATGGAACAGGAGCTTAGTATTCTTACTTTCCTTTCTCCATTAATCTTAGAGAAGTAATGTGCAGAATATGCTTCAAACTGAGTAAGAAAAAACACACCTAGACTGTAAATTTAGAGATGAATACATAAAATATAAACCATATCTAGGTTGCAACCATGGAATCAGGTTCTTAAAAATATATTTCACATTTCATATTTCTTTTTTTTTCTTGAAAACACTGTTGTGTTTAATCTTAAAATAAAAATTGATTAAACTTCACAAAACTTCAAGGTACAGTTAGATTTTTTTTCTTGCAGAATTAAAATTGTAAACTTATAGGCAATTTTGATACGAATAAATAAATTATATTACTTTACAGGGAAAGATAAGTATCATATAATATGATCAGTATTCTAATTTTACAATGAATGTTTTTCAATATGATCAGTATTCTAATTTTACAATGAATGTTTTTCTGACCTTGAAAAATAACATCATTTGTTACTATTAAGCTGTTGGCAGAAATATTTACATGACAGCTTGCATTTTTCAATTCCAAAAGAATGATTTAGAGCTCAGTATATATGTTCTATTTATACTTCACCAACAATTAATAGGTTAAAGAAGTTCTAACCTTTTTTGGAAATCTAATTTATTAAACACTATCATAGTATTCCTGATGCCATATGCAGGGTGAAAATGTGTTTCAGGATCTGCTTAGATTTTCCTGTAAAACACCAGGTTTGAAAACCCCTTTGTCTTGTATCATAAATGAACTCATTCATCTAATAGGAATACTCATTCATGCATATTATTGATATAGTAAGATAAATATTATGCCACTAATAATAATATAACCTTTTTTACATCATGTGATTTTGAGAATTAATTTTGTGAACATCCCAGATTTTCTCTTATTGGTATGAATTTTGCTATGATGTTAGTGGTTTGTGTGACTGAATTCAAGATTAGGTCTAAGGCAAGGAGCCAAGGAGTACCACTCTTACAAAATCAAAATAATAATAATGCACTCTGAAATCTACTCTCTTCTAATATTTTGTGAGCTGGAATTAAGTTTGAATTAGTGATACCAACTTTTTACATATTGTTGCTATGTATGGTTAAAAGTTTTCTAAAACTAAGAGGGTCTTATATCAAACTTTACTCTGGTTGCTTACTGAACAATGACCTTACTTATTTTTCTATATAATTTTGTTTTTGTGTTGATTATGCCTTTGTATGCTTGTTAGTTCTTTAATTGTGTAGCAGTTCAAATAGCAAGCATAAACATTATTACATTGTAAACTAACATTTAAGTAAATCCTACATTAATTAGCAACTTTTTGGATCCTCAGTCATAGCCCACACTTCATCTATTCTTTTTTGGTGTTGATCTTCTTTATAATTTTTTTTTACATGATTAATTTTGGGGACCTAGAAATGTCAGGACTAATCTCATCTTGCCTCCTCTTTCATGTGAAGAAAAACTGAACATGAAGATGAACACCACTGTTCAAAATCTGTCTATTATAAAGATCAGACATTATTCACACTTCCTGCCTCATGCTCTTTCTCTGACTTTTGTCTTGGTCTGTTCCTCAGGGTCTAAAAAAAACATGAACAAAGGTTAATCTGGTTTTCAGAGGTCCCCCAGATCAACTCTTGGAGGTTGGAACTATGTTGCTAAGGCTGATGCTGATAGCCTGGTGTCACAGCCAAGTCCAGCTGAGCTCTGTGCTCTGCTGAGAAGCTCAGAAACTGTGGCCAGAAGGACTGGCACCTAAGCAACATATGGGACAGCATGATTTATTAGATTACACAGGCAGATTTCTGCACTCGAGTTGTAGTTGTGGTGCTCTGTCCTTTATAGCCAAGTCATTAACTTTGCTGCCTTAGTTTCCTGTGAAGCTGTGATAAAATACTAACTACTTAACATCTGTGAAGTACAATATAAATGACAACAGGCACCAGAATTACACACTGCCCTGTAGTGTAGCTGGTATCCCAGGATTTGATTCACTCCTCTGACTCTCTTAGCAATTTATCTTATTTCCTTGGAAATTATAGGAATTGTGAATCAGACCCTTGCAAGGTGGTCCTCATTAACTCTTTCACAGGAATTTAATAGATTGAAAGTTGTATATATGACATTCTCATGCAAATACTAAGTAGGTTTGCCAAGAATTAATAAACCCCTTCCACAAGTCAAGTTGGCAGAACTCACACCAATGCGACTGTAAGGATGAAAATCATGACGCTACCACTGAGGAAACATTCTGCTGCTCTCTTCCAGCATATTCTAACAAGTCTATATAATAGTATACTTAACTCCTTATATCCAGTGTAAATAATACAGTATTTTTAAAAGTATGCAAGATATATGTTTCTAACTGTAGCTTTTACAAGACTGCAAGACCTTTGATTTTGATAGAATTACTCCTGATCTTTTTCTGCGTAAACCAGAAAAAAATCCATTCCAAGATATGTTGACTTTTGGAGATAAAAATCCAGAAGGACAGATATAATCAGTAAAAAAAAAAAAAAAAAAGATAAAAATAATAAAAATATCTGTTATTTTAACATGATGGGCTTTCACTTTCTGCCTTTTTTTCCCTCTTAATTTTGAGAGCAATGTGAATGCTAACTTGTTATTTTTAATAACCTATTACCTATTTTTTCCTTTGGGATCCAAAAAGGCCTTAAAACTACATCCTTAGAAGAATATACGCTCAAGAAATATGTGTTAAAACCTCTGGCCATTCATTGTTATAGCCAAAGAGTCAGCAACAAATAAATGAATTCTGTCTTTTCCATTTATAGAGAATATATAGTTTTTGTTCAGCCCAAAGAAAACAGTTGTGCTTATAAAGATTAAAAAAAAAAAAGAAAACTTAGAAGTTTGTGCTTTGGCTCCTAGCTATGTTTCTGTGGATTTGGATTCAGCATATCACATCTTCAAAAGAGTGAAATGGTAAGATCTTGTATTTGAATTATTGAAGAAAAGTCAGCTTTAAAACCAATTACTTGAGAATGTTGGTACAAAGCAGAGAAAAGGGAGTATATCCTCTCTTTCATTGAGCTTTTGACCATAAATAAGATATGATCTTCTCTTCTGCAGAAGGACCATTGTATAGAAAACAACATACAAAAAATATAGTTACTTTCCTTGATTAGCCTATAAGGTATAGATGTGCCCCCATTTGGATCAGCTGAAGATTATGAGTTGAGTTGCTTGATATAATTGGTTGACTATATTATTCAGTACATATTAGTTTACAAATAATCTATTTTGTGATTTTAATTTTAACAGTATCTGAACATTTTTACAACTAATCAAACAGAATTTGCACAATCCATTTTCTTTTTATATTGGCAATATCAAGATTTCTCAAATAATACTTTGTAACTTTACACTTTATTAAAGTAGTAAGAAAAAAATGATATATCTGAAATTCATTAAATCATAAAATGGCAGAACAAATGAGCCTGGAAAGGACCTCTGAAGACTATGCAAGCCTTCCCTGCTCAAAACAGGGTCACCGAGTGCAGCTTGTTCAGGGCCATGCCAGGTTTTCAATATCTCCAACGATGGAGACATTACTACGTCTGTGAGCAATCTTTTTGAGTGTTTAACCACCCTCATATTAAAAACAATGAAATACATAAACAAACAAACAACATCTATGTTTAAGTAAGTGAAGTTTCTTGTATTGCAGTTTGTGTGATTTGCCTCACTGGATTCCACTGGAAGAGTCTTTATTCCCCTCCATCACATATTTATACGAATTGGTAAAATCCCTCCAAAATTTCTCTTTTCCATGCTGAACAAACATAGTTCTCTTAGCTTCTCCTGGTATGTCAGATTGATCATCTTTGTAGTTCTTTGCTGAACTTATTCAACTATGTCCATGTTTATCTTGCAGTGGGGAACTCAGCATTAGATGTGGTCTCACCAGGATTAAGTAGAGGAGAAGATCTCCCTTGGCCTGCTGGAAAGCTTTTCCTAATCATCCCCGGGATGTTATTGGTCTTCTTCTGAGTTCAGTGCAGTTTGATGACTGCTGGGGTACTAATGATCGGCCTCCAGCTGAACTTGTGCCACCACCTGTGCATCCAAAAATTCAGGTGGCTTTCAGTCCACATCACTGTACATTTATCTAGCCCATACTTCATTAATTTATCTATGAGTAAGTCATAGAAGATAGAGTCAAAAGTCTTACTAAAGTCACAATATGTAAATGCTCTCCCTCATCCATCAGGTCAATAATCTTGCAATAGAAATTGTCGAGTTTTAGTCAAATTTTCCCTACTCTCCTTTTTGCTAATGATTTACTGTAGAAACCTTTCTTTCTGCCTTCCATATTCCTCTCTAGATTTGACTCCATGGCTGGTTTTCCTACACCCACCTCTTAATGCTCACATAGTGTCTCTATATTCCTTCTGGGCCACTGTAAATACTTCTGCCTCTTATGTGTTTTCTTCGTATGTGTGAATGTAGTCAGGAGAAACTTGTTCATCCATGCAGATCTTCTGCTGCCTTTGTTTAGCAGTTGCTATTCAGTTGCACTGCTTATTATCGTGAATAAAAAAATACACATATTAAATTAATAGAAGTATAAATGATACATTTTCTATTTTTTTAAGAAGGGTTTAAACTTGTTAAATTTTAATGCAGTCTTTCTATGAGTATTTTTTTGTTATATTCCTTAGCCTACTGAAAAAATGCTTTTGTCAGAGGGAGGTGTGTGCTATTTTGCTAAATCTAAACACTTTTTTTAATATTAAAAAAATGGCAAAAACATTGCTTGACATTCTTCTCAACATTATTCTAATTAGCAAACAAGAAAGTAGCTGAACTTATGATTTGAACAGGTAGAATGTACAGGCTGGATACAGCTACACACAATAGTCACCTAAATATATCTAAATATAGCTACTGAATTTAGTTTCCCACATATAGATAGATGTCTAGTCCATTCTAGATACCCTAAGCAGATCACAGAGCTCATTAGGGGCTTTCAGGCATGACAGTGCTAACATGGGGAGATTTTTGCTCTCCTGGAGCGTCAGCCAGAAGACAGCTGATGTGTTTCAGACCATCATCTCAAATCACATTATACGTGGAAATATGGTCCAGTGAATCAAGATAGACCATCTGTACTGAGCTAGTCTCACATTATGGACAGCGGTGATGTTACCACTGATGATGCTCACATCGTGATCAGTGTAGTCAGAACCCTAAGATGACATATATAGTTGGTAAAGTGTGAAGAATCTCAGATGTTATCCATCATACATAGACGTCTAAGGCCATTGAGCACAATCTAGTATATCTCAGTTGAGTATGCTTCCAGAGATGGCAACTATGAGATGGGGATGAAAGATCTATGCCCTAATGGAATAAAAATCGGAAGCCAGGCAGTATGCACAGAGCATCTCAATCATCAGTAAATGTGACATTTTTCTGTGGCAACTGAAATTCTTTTGAGTTCAAACTCTTTTGACTGCAGTGGGATCTTAGACATTTAGAATGGAAATCAGTTGCCTAAACATAAATTTCTAGTTCTACCTAAGATAGTATAGAGTCTGTGCCCACACAGAGGAGAGAGAAAACTAAATTGGCTGTGGATGATGACAGCAATAACCTACTACATCTTAAAGGATGCTAAAGACAGTACTCTGTTCCTTAACACAGGGATACCATGACATTTGTGCTTCTCAGCAGCCTGTCTATGACTGACAGAAGTGTCATGTAATATTCTTCATATTATCTACCATTTCCATGAAGTTGTCTCAGACAATCTATGTAATCTCAAATGGAAAAAAAAAAGTCTTATTTTTTCTTTCTTTTTTTTTTTAAATTTTTAATTTTCCTGCTAGACATAACTGAAGTATTCAACAGCAAATCCTAAATCTATTCCCAGATAATATTCCAAGGACTACAGGGAGTAGATAGGTTAATTTATTGTATTTAAGGCCAGATGTAATAAATTTAATCATCTTGTAAAACATCCTGACTTATAATTGTATACATTATTTCCCGCAGTAAGTTCATTAATGTGTAGCTGTAATTGATGGAAGATGGAAGCTGACCAGTATTAAGAAAGACTATAAATTATAAAAGAGTTTTTAATTTCTATATAGGAGCTTAAATGAAATGTAAATGTAACTTTTAACAGCATGTTGGTGCTAATGTAATGTCAAGTTATCTTAGAGACAAAAGGTCATTACATGTAAGTGAAATACACATACCTTAGTTTTCAGGATCTTGATCGGTAGACACATTTTGATATATCCTTAATATTTCATTACATGCAATAACTTGTGTAGTTTACTACATGATGAAGAATTTACCAAACATCTGGCTCTCCTGAATTGAGTAAAACAATATTTTTTTAAAAAAATGAGGAATTAAACAAGGGTGAGGTGAAAGGAAGGAATATATTAGCCATTGGCCATGGCTGTTTGGAAAGATGCATTGGGATGTTGATTCTGGAAGCAGTTAAGGAAAGACTTCTGCAATTTCCACTTTCCGCAGGACTTCTCAAAGTAGCTACAAATGCAAAATGATGTTTCCTTGAGCTTTCTGAGTACCACTTATGGGGTAGGCCGATAATGTGCAACATATGTTCCAAAAGAGAAAAACTACTGTACAACGTAATGTTGGTGAGAAGCCTATGGGTAAAATCTTGGGACTCTTTTAAGTCAATGGAGCAAAGATTTTACCTCATAAATCTATGTAAATTGCTTCTAAATTGAAGCTCCATGTACCTACTTATGAAACTAGACTGTGAAAATGAAAGTGTGAGTCCTATTTGCAAAAGTCTTGTAACAATTAAGCAGTTTTATTTGAACAGAGAGTTCCCAACAAAGTGCCTATTAAAAAAAAAGTCTGTTGAATTGTTGGTTTGATGATTGCCAAGGTGCTTGTTAACTTCCAAATATAGAGCATAATTTGATATTAAGCAGAAAAGAAATCTTTTGTTTAATATAATCACTTTGTTATAGTATTCAAAAGCATATAAAGAATGAGATTGTGATATCAATTATTCTAGCACGTTTTCACAAATAGTTTTTAGAGACAGCCATGATAAATGATGATGATGATAATAAAACAATATCTTTTTCTTTTCTGAAAAGATCCAATAGTTCTTTACTGTAATTATCCTTTAAATTCCTGGAAAAAATGTGCAAAAATTTCATTTTTAAGCACTCAATTGTGAAAGTTGTTTTGTCACTGTTTGATTGCTTTCTATGCCATAAAGAGATGATTAAGCCAAATATTCAATGTTGCAAGTTCAATATAATAAAACATTTTGGTGCAAATGTAAAGCTTTTCTTGTTTATAACCAAGTTCATTTTTATTTTCTTTTTTCTTTTTATTATTAAATCTGCCATTTTGCAGAAACTTCCCCATACTTCTGAAATTAATATAATTTAAATTTTACGCTTTAAAATGTCAAAGAGATGAAAAAAGTCCTTTTGAAAAATATTCTTATCCTCTCAGAAGTATTTTTTTTCCATATAAAAAATCACCATTTGTGTATCAGTGTTGGACATAAAATTTAAAGATGTTATTTATTCAAGTTTCCCAGTAAAATGAAAACACTCATTTAAGAGAAATCATTCTGGATGAACAATCACAAAGCAGATCCTCTGTTGATATTCATATGCACAATTAGGAGTTTTGTTTTTGGCCAGTATGATTTCACCTTCCTAGAAAAATAGTCAACAGTATGAACTCAGCTTTCAGTTTAATAATCAGTTCCATATACCTAAATCTGCACACTGTTTGAATCTATTTACACCATTCTTGTTCCTAAAAATATATAAATCGATTCACTTAAAGATTAACTGTTTGTATCTGTTTTAGAAAATCCAGAAGATGTGTCATTCACATAGAAAAAGTCTTCTCTTACGCTATCATCATTCTATAATATAATATTTCAATTTTATTTTCAATTTATTCTGTGTTACTGTGGGATAGAGGGATGTTTAGTAGTGTAACTTTTATTATTGAACACTTATATTTACCTATATCCATTAAAACGAATAACTGTTGATGAAAACAGATCAGGGAATAGTTGTGAAGAAATGCATAAAAGCAGAGTTATTTGGTTGATTTCTTTACAATATCTTCTTTCCATTCTGACCTTGCTCACTGAAAACATTTACTTTTATTTATATATTTTTGTCATTCAATTGTTGCTTAGGAGGTTGCTTTTTTTCTAAAGTTTACTTGTTAATGTAAAGAACAAGATTTCTGACATGGTAAAGAATGAAAGAGAAAAAAAAAATGAGGGGAACGATAAGAGGGAAATATGACATAAGCAAAATGATTGCATTTTTTATCTATTGTGTAACAGTTGAATAGCTTCACTCACAGCTCATAAATAGTCTCTATGCCTTTTGGCTGTAACTCTGGGCAGAGGCTGAGATATAACAAGAAAAATTCACTAAAATTGTGTGTATGTCTTGTCTCAAACAAGTTATTACGGCTATAGTTTATTTACGAAGTTCAGTCTCATTCTGGTGTCATGCAATTAGTACAGAGAACATTTGAGATGTATTGCTAATTAATTGTTAATATAACCTGCTGAGAACATAACCAAGACAGACACTAAATTGCAAAGGTAGTTATTAGGAGTGGAAATGATTTAAAGATTTTAATCAGAATTCTGCAGAAAACTCCCCCCGCCATATATCTTAAACACATCTCATAAAACATGGAGAAATATTATATCCATAATGGGAATTCCCTGTGGAAATTTAGTATTAGAAGTAGTGTGAAACTCAGCATACTTCTAATTATGCTCTTTAAACAAGAGAGACAATTATGTGTATATGTATATAATTAACCATGCATTTTACATAGAAATCAGTCTGAAAGACACTGATTAATGAGATCACCAAATTCTACTGGGAGAAATAGTGAGCTGATGAACATGCAGACAAAGAGTCACAAGAACTTTGAAATAATTTTTACCTGTCTTTTAAACTTTAAGGATGTTGCCAATGTAAGAAAGGAATTCTAATTCATTTAAAGTTACTGCTAAAACTCAATCCAGAAGAATGAAGTGCTACTTTTGAAAATCACTGGATATCCGTGACTGACAGCAGGTTATAATTATTGCCTATCTGCAAAAAATATTTTAATGTAATAAAGTGATTATAAACCCTTTGAATATGTTGGTTTTCAAATATATAAGGGCCAACTCCAGTGAGCTGAAGAAGTAATAGAAATGGTTGGTTGGCATTGGAATTTTTGTCCTGGTCTTATCATGTAGAATTTGAAAAAGAAAAAATAAATTCAGAAAATATACCTGTACTGAATGTCAACCGTTGAAAGAAATATTGAAAAACAGAATATTAGGTTTTTTTTTTTTCTGATTTTTTTTTTTAATTTACCTGACACTGCTGAGCTTTAAGGGGGGCCTAGTTTGAATGATTTATGCTCCCCTTTACTCAAGTGGGTGAGTTGTTTTGATTCAGTTAATCCCGGAAACAATTTCATGGGAAAACCATGACACAAACTAGCCAAGAAATGCCTTAAGCAAGTGACTTTTTTTATCAGCTGTAACTGTCGATGCTGAAAAAGAGTGTGTTAAACACTATGAGAGTGCAGTTTTGTGATGAATATTGCAATCTTGATCCGACTTTAATGATAAACAAGACTAAACCAGTTGTCTTATCTTCTTGACTGGATAGTCAAGCTCATTTTTCACCTAACTTCTCTGCAGATTGAGAATACCTCTCTTGAATTACTGGTATCTGAAAAGTCTTTGAAAAGAAAACAGAAGGGGAAGGGGAAGGGG
>VWPW01020774.1:1609953-1627219 GCA_013389825.1 Crypturellus undulatus
GAAAGGAAAGGAAAGGAAAGGAAAGGAAAGGAAAGGAAAGGAAAGGAAAGGAAAGGAAAGGAAAGGAAAGGAAAGGAAAGGAAAGGAAAGGAAAGGAAAGGAAAGGAAAGGAAAGGAAAGGAAAAAACAAACAGCTTAACATCAAAAGTATTTAATGTTTTAGACTCCATTAAAACTATTAAGTTCTTTTGCCTTTTGTTCCAACATCTCATTTGAACTACAGACACTGGTGTTCTTAAGCAATCAGTACTCCTCTCTCTAAACAAACAAGTTCACGAATGGTGGTGCCAAAAGAAGGAAAAATAAGAGATCCTAGTGAAATAAAACTGAGTTGTCTGCTGATCTCCCTCACCAGCTGTGAGGGAGATCAGCAGCATGTGAATTCATTAATGGTTCATCTGTGTTTCTTTATTTCTTTCCTTTTCTGTAACTAAATCATTAGTCTAGGCCTCATTTGTCAGTGCTTTCAGATAGGCTTAACCATAGCCTAACCATTTTCTAAATTTTGCCAGAATGAACTAATAAGTGAGACATAGAACATGAGGTCAAGGTCTTACTTATTCATGCAATGCTTTTTGGGTAGATTTCACTCTACATCTTGCTCTCCGGAGATGCCTATTTCTGTCACACAGAAAGTGCATAAAGCACTTGGGGCTTCAGGTAGATGTCTACATCTGTTCTTATATTAACCTTGAATGAAACACCTACGATTCGAGGAATCCTGAGACTCACTAACTTTGAGCTTTCTAAATTGCTCCCAAGTAGTCTCTGTCTACTTTAGGCTGGTGGGATGGAACCTTACCTCCTCACCATGTGAACACTGGTCACATCTCTTGAGACAGCAGTGCTGCACTTCACAGTAGACTCTGTTTGTACATATCTCTCTAGGAAAATCTAACTTAGACTATCATCTGAAATGCTCTCTTCAATCACAGTTTTCCTTTTCTGAGGCCCTGCAACCACTATGTTGGCCAGGTTCTTGTATTCATGCTTAGAAGTACTTAAATAGTTTGTGACAGCAGTCACACACATCTAAACTGATTTACTGCCAGAATTTAAGAGAATTCTGAGAAGAAATTTCTCAGCTCTTCAAGCATTTGTTAAAATACTCCATGGAAATTGAAATAGTCCTAAACCACTTAGTCCTGACTGGTCCAAAGATGTATTACGTAAAAATGATCCTTTTATAGCTTTATTTTTTATGTGAATTAAAGAATGAACTATTTCTTATGTATTCTTTTTTTTTCCTTATTTTTAGCGATAAAATACTTTTTGGTACTTCTTGATTCTCAGGAATATGGTGGTACAAAGCAAGGGAGCAGATGAGATTCATCCTAAGCAGGTAAATGTCCAATAGCAGTTGGTGTATCACTTACAGAAACAATGTATTTATAATAATGAACATTTATTTACTGAAATTAATGAAGCTTCAGAATATTACTGAGGATTGATACTTTCTTGCCTCTTTATTATCAGTAAGAAAGAAAAACAGCTTGACTTTTGAACTGTTGCTCAGCAAAAGGACATTAGTCATGATGTTTTTTAGCAGAGTATCATTTTCAGCATTGATTAAGCTAAAACAAAAACTCTCAATGAAGCAAATGGAAAAATGAAGCTGTACACATGTACACCTTTACCTCACACGAGGTATGTTGAATAATTGAATATATGACACGTCTAAGATTTTTTTTAGTAGGAAATCCCCAAGCTCTGTTACATCTACTTCTGTTCCAGAAACACTGCTAGCTGAAACCATCTCCACTTCTTATTATTCCATATTAATTTTAATTATCATTCTTTGCTTCATTTGCAACTGATCATACAATTTTTATTTTTTTTTTCTTTCTGAACATTAATCCTCATAAAAATTGATAAATAGAGATGAAGTTTGAAGTCTTAACACACTTGGGACCATATAAAGAGGTTTAACAGATTTAAAAGGCAAAATCCAGACCATATAACAAAATGTATTTATATATTTAAAAATGTAGCCATTCTCTCAGCCTTGTATTTTGCTCCTTCATTTTATATTGATTTATTTGAGGAAACGTTTTTTTTAGGATATGGACAAAGGTATTGGATATAAAGGATGTAAGGTATTGGATGCAATACTGTCAATACTATGCACCTTGCAAAACAGTTTTAATAAATCTGTAATGTTCAAATCTTATTCTGCTAAGTAAATAAAGACCCAACTCATGTATACAAATTAGTTATATTTTAAAGCATTTTTTCAAGTAATCTCCATTCTGATGAATATTTACAGATCTTAGAAATGTGTACTTTATCCATAAGTAATATCTTTTATCTACCTGATAAAAAGTATCTACTGAACATTAGTAGAAGATGCCTTTTGTGAAATATTTAGTAAATACTGCTTAAACTTTTAATGCACTTTCTATCAAAGTCAGACTGATGCCACTATATAAACAAATAATTTGAAATGAACATGGAGATCCTGAATGGTTTAAACTTTTAAGACCCATATACTAGAAAAAATAACTTTGTTGGAAAAATATCCAACAAACATAAAGCTCACTACTAGTAGCTTTACATGGTTTCCTTTTCATCTTCTTTATACGACTACATTTAAAGCATTATTACTATAGTCAAGGCAGAATATCAAGGAAAAAGCAATAGTGAAAAATAGTTCCTTCACCTTTATTTCAAAATAAACAATTTCCTTGTAGTGATAAAGTATATTTTATCCCAAAGTATTTCCAAGTGACATGCTAATCAAGCTCTTTCCTGAAAATGCTTAGCTGAATACTTAGAATAAAAGCAGTTTTGTTAAACTCAAAAAAAAAAAGTAACTATTAGCAATTATTGATTTTTTAAGAAGTTTAATACATATATATTTGAATCAGAGGGTGCATATGTAAAGATGAACTTGTAGAAACTTTACAATAGAATAAAACGTAGTATACTCAGATCCACTGAATAGGAAGTCATATTTCTTAGATGAAACACTGTCCTCAGCTTCAACTTATCTAAAAGGAAGGTATATTTAATATGATGAATCTAAAAAGGTTAACTGCTAGTTTTCATTTTCTTGGATTCTTAAAATAACATTTTAATAATAAATAGATTATTAAAGAATTAAAGTTTACAAAAAAAATCCTGTCCAACAAACAGGATGTAATTCCATTACGCGTTTACCTTTTCAAGAAGAAGAAAGGATTGATCTATGGAATATTAAGTAATTTAATTATGCTTTGGTTTCAGTCAGAATTTTTCAAACATATCTAAGATCTGAAAAAGTGAAACAAGTTGAATTCTTCATTGAAATAAGCCTGGACAAATTGATGAACAATATAGCAATATTTACAACTGGGGGAAACTTTATGAGATTTTTTTTTCTGTTACAAAGTGGTTCTTGTTGAATAATATTACTCTATTATGCATAAATAAATTCTTTTATGACATAAGCTATAAAGAAGAAAATATCAGTAAAGCTGATACAGAAGATTTTAATTAAGTATTTGACAGAATGGAGCAGAGCTCCCTCATTTTTTCATTAATTCAAGAAGATTTTGGGTGAGTTTTCAGTTGCACAATTAGATTTTTTTCCCCAGACATCTGAGCTTCCATTTTTTTCTCCAATTCTTATAGGTGTTTATTGTTTCAATAACCTTACATTACTGTTGCCCTCTCTACTGTGGAATTGACAGAGGGTAATTAAATATTAAAGCATTCTGCATGTCTATCTGCTATTGTGTCAGAAATGCTAAAGTGGTAACCTCTTAATACAAGAATTCCCAGCTCAAGAAATATATTTAATTTTACAGCCCCAAAATAACTCCTTTATCTTGTGAATTAAAGAGAAATTAAAAGAAAAAAAAAGAAAAATATTAATTCCAGTTTGATAAAATATATTTATAATAATAGAAATAACAATAGTAATATAAATAGTAATGGTAAGAAAGTGACAGATTAAGCTCATCTATGTCTATAGAAGTATATGACTTTTGTTTTACAAAAGCAATTATATGTTCCAGGGAATGAATGAAGCTCTTTTGCTCTTTTCCAGTACCACTGAAGATTTTGCTATACTCAGCTGAACACTTGTTGATTATCATCATTGTCTTTTTCCCTTGGGTTGCCATTCTCACTGTTTTCTAAGCATTACTCCTTGCCTTATTGATTGGTACTTTTTGGATGTCATCAGCTGGCTCTAGAGCTCCCTAAGAAAAAAATTAAAAGTTTAGCTGTCTATCACAGTCCAATGGAACAAAATCTGATTTTGATGTATGATATTGAAGATTATGCTCCTAAATACTGAATTTCCAAGACAGGATTTTCCTGGGTTATCATGTAGCATCTGGTTTTAGATTCAGTCAGTTGGAACCAGCACAAAGTCAAGTTTTTTTCTTATATCTTAAGCAATAAATAGCCACTGCAACTCCAGTTGAGACCAAAGCATCATAATCTTGATTCCATCAGTGGAAAAGTGAAATGCAATCTTTACCTGTTTGAAGAGGTAAATATATACTTTTTTTTTTTTCCTAAACTTATGTATCTGATTATTTTGAAAGAAATATAATTAAGGACCTTGGAAATTTTGGAGGGAGGGAAAGACATGTTCATTTGTTTTCCCTTTGCATGGATTTGCATGCTTTTTTTCCTTTAACAAGACAACTTAATGGAATTTGACTGTACAACCTATCCTTTTCATCTCTGAGTGTTTGTGTCATCATTTTTTTCAGCAGAAAAGATATTTTTAAGACAATTTGAAAGACTGTCATGCTTGACACAGCTGGTTCCTTTCACAATTTCTATCTGAATACCCAAATATTACATTAAGTAACTACAGTGAAATGGAAGGAAAATGAACTATTTATGGTAATAACGGACTGTAAATTTTCCAGGCATTTCTATTTCACTATTATTCTAAACTAAAAATCTTATATTTTTTCTTCTGACATTTATCCAATACCTTCCCTTACGTAAATAAAACCTATTTTTGTTCGATTCACCTCTTTCCCTTCCTTTTCCTTTCCTTATATCCTACCCTACTCTGCCCAAACTTTGATGGACTGGAGAGCAGACAAGTCGCTACATCTTTACAACAATCCACTCAATACTCAAAAACTTTCTTCATATCTTCTCCTAGATTCTCTAAACAAAACAAACCTTTCAATCACACAGGTAAGAGCTGTTGATAATTCCCATAAATTTATTTTCCTTCCTTCAGCTGGTCCACATCTTTACAGATGTGAGAAGTTCAATGGACATAAGATTAACGTTGAATAGACAGACTTTTTCCAACTTTTTCTAATTACTAACTTATTTTGGGGATAAAAGACTTTTGATCATCAATACTACCAATTCATTGACATTTTTTACAATATGTTAAAACATTTCCAATAAAAAATTCTTCAGTTAGAGATGAGAGGTTTTAGATTTCCTTTATGCAAGCAGAAGAATGTTTTCCTGAATGCAATTAATCATTAACTGTTTGAGGTTTTTTTCTTTTTCTGCTAAAGTTCTTGCACTTTCCAGAGGTTTAAAATATATTTCATGATTGTTCTTCCATCTATGAAGTATTTAATCTACCTGCTAAAAGTTGCTTTACAGGTACTCACTTTTGGGAGCCAAAAGTCCTTCCCACTTCACTTTACTAAAATGAAGGAATTGCAGATAATATGCACACTGTATTTAATTCTGCAATGCAAAGTTTTTAATACAAAACATTAATTAGACATCGTGAAATGTGCTCAACACTCATAATTCTGATTTATATCAATTTTGAGGAGCATTAAGGATAATCAGAATTTTGCAGGAGTTGCTCAGCCTTTTTCAGGGTCATGTTCAGTTCATTTACTCAACTGGAAAGGCCTGAAGGGCAGTTGTCAGTGTATGGATGCAATACAAAATTATAAAATATTATTTATTTTTATATCTGGAAATGTCCAAAATATGGTAAAAACAGAAGGAATAAAGCAGTAGGAATAAAGTACATATGAAGGTTAAATACAATGAATATTAATTTTATTATTCATTACTTTATTATATATATTTTATTATGTATTATTATTATTTATTAATTTTATTCATATCATTTTATTTAACTATTTTTAAATTTTTAGTTGTTTTTTCAAGTTATTTTAATAGCCTGTTCTGTTAGTGGTACAGGTATTTAATAAGCATGAAATATTCCTGGTAATATTCTTTGATTTTCATCTAACTTTTAAGTATCTTCCTAAATTTAAATTTTATCATTTTCTGAACATTAAATAGTTTGTGCACTCCAATACTGATGAATTTATAAAGCATTCTAGATCAGAGTGTATTTTCAGAACATCCCTGACATTTTTACCTTTTATCTCACCTTTAAATTTCTACTTCCTATGTAACTTCTTCATTCATACTATTGTCTAGAATACCATCCTTTCTTGCAAATGCAAAATTTTCAAAAACTTTTCCAGATTTTTAGAGAAAAATCACAGTTCCATAACATTTGAATCATTTACTTAGAAATTGCCCAAATTATAAAAATTATGATAGTTCTCTCTCTCTTTCTCTCTCCCTTTTTTTTTTTTTTATTACAACTTGTCACCAAAATTATGCAGGCTCCTTATTACTTTGGGCTTTCATTATGAAGTGTTACTGTCTCTGACACAGCTGAAGTTGCACATGTGAACAATGAGCATACCTCTGTTCTGCAAGGGCGGTTTTAGGACTTCCTATTGGTCTCATTTCAATGCCTCATCATTCCTTATATTATTCAACCATATTTTAGTCCACATCCAGCAGTGGTCACACAATGAAACAGCATTTTTCTATTACTAAATGCTGCATGAAACACTACAGCTTTTATAAGCTTGGGTAGTGGAAAAAAATGACAGCTATATCTGCCATTCTCTTTGCAATTCACTCCTTAAGGCTAACTGAACAGCCATTCACATCCTTTACCTATGGAGCAGCCCATTTCTTATTTCTCCTAGTATGATCTGGGAACCAGAAGTCCTTCCCACTTGACTTCTGCAAGAAGATGAAGGAACTGCAGATATTTCTAGAAAATTATGCTCTGACTCTGGCAGAAGCCTTTGATAAATACTGTCATATAGGACTGACAAGTAATACGCCTCTTTTGGCGGAAGAACAGTCAAATCTGTCTGCTTACAGAAACCATGAGAAGTTCAATAGATGAACTTAAGAAATTAACATTAAGAAATGTCTTCCTCATGAAAAAGGAAGACCTGAAGAATTTCAATTTCTGCTAAATTCCCTGCACCTTCAAAGACACTGTTGATTGTAGTGCAACTCTCTTCCTAAGCTGAAGTTGCTCTGCACTCATGTACTCATGCCCCAGATGCCCCTTTTTCATCAGTACTCAAACTGAAGAATTCAGGCTGTTTATTCAAATTGGTAGTGGGAAAGGGTCTGCTACCGTTAGTGACTATTGCAATACCATATGAAGTTGTGACCAAACAATTCATTTAGGATACTGTCAATCCAACTGATAGTGGCATTTATCAGAAAATTAATTACAGGCATGGATTTCCATTACAATTTGGCATTGGAAAGAATAAGTACCTGTGTCAATGCAGGGACTACAATTCTGAGTCAAGTTTCTAATCAAGTATTAAAATGTTCCTTCCATGGAATGAAAACATTCTTAGCTGTGGAACAGTATCAGCAAACCATACCAATGTTATAAAACTTCTTTTTCTTTAAAAATTCTTAGGGAGAAATTCCTTAGTAAATTGCGTATGTTCTCCATTAATATATCTATGTGCATAATAATGCACACAGACTGTACCTCCCATTCACCAGTCCCTGATCAAAGAATAGTTACAGCAAGCAAAAGTTTACGGATGATCTAGAACAGAATAAACCCTACAAAAATATGTTCACTTGAAAAAATAAGTGTCTCATCTTGTTAGAAGCCAAGATTATAGGTAGGATATGAAAAAAAAAATCTTTTTTTTCTGAGGACTTTGATAATTCTTTTATGGAGTTTCCATTAATTTTGATTAAAAATGAAATAAAAATGAAGTAAATTACAATAGAATGTTTATCTATTTTCAAGAAAAATAAAAACAATTTCAGGGACTTAAATATTCCAGCTTTTTTTTTTTTTCTTAATGAGAAGTACTGCATTTTCTTTCATTTTGGTAATTTTTAATATAAACTATCAAAAGTCAGATGATCAAAGGACATAAATACAGAGAAAAACAAAACACTTGATTCCTGAGATTTAAGAGCTAAATACATTCAAAACATCAACCAGACTCAAACAGGTGGACTGGGGCTCTTGGGTTAGTCAAAGAAAGATATTTAAAACTGCTAGATAAGACATTTAGAGGTCATAGAGGTCTCTCAACCAATTTACAATGCTCAATCAACTGAGCTTGACTAGAGTTTTGGTGATACCTTTTGGAAATCAAGTGATCACAATTCCTAGAAATTGCAAATAGCAATTGCTAAATTGCTAAGTCAACATTGCTACCCCTCTATCCCTTCCTAATTTGACCTTTAACTCCTGCTCTAACTGTTTGTTATATATTACAGATCTTTTTGCACTTTACTTATTTATTTATTCTGGTGAATGCAATTCAGGACAGATGTGCTCCTCAGTTAAGAGAAATTTTACATTTCAGGAAGAGTTTGGGCTGCTTGGTCTGAACCTGTAAAGAGCATGCATGCAGGGTGAGTCATGGTGTCTCGACTTAAATTTTTAAAGCTTTAAATGGTAGTGTTCTTATGGTTCCTATGAGAAAAATATCTCAATATGGTTATGTTAATATAGAGTTCCTGTTTCACTTCTTAGACTTCTCTTATGAATAAACAATTAAAAATATGTTCAATACAACTTCAGTACAAACTATAAAACTTTTATAAAATGTAATTCTCTAGCACCTTGTTGAAGTTTTTGAGCTAAGAGAATGTCTGTTTGTACTGAAAGTGAGTCCCTGTGTTATCTTCTCCCATTATTGTTACAAAATATCTAAAAGTGTGTCATTAAGGACCACTACAGAAAAATGACTGTTAGTTGTTATAATAATTTTTGCGTTATTTTCATGCTTGTGGTGATGCTTAATATTGTGCATGTTTTTTTTTAAACAAAAATGTGTCTACTGGCAACAAAGTGAACTCGGTGGGAAAGTACTTTTAAAGACTGTTCTGGAGAGACAGAATCTAATAAAAGTGATTTCTTCAAGCACACACAGATAATTGCACTTATATGAGTAGTCTTACGTTTGTGTTCTAGCCAAATCAGTTAAGGATGAATACAAACATGTTATCCTCCAACTGGGCAGCATTACACTTAATGAGAAACATTCATTTAGCATGAGTACAATTGGTACTTCAGATGACTGATACTAAAGTCTGATGATAATTTAATTGCTGTCATATAGATTCAGCTAACTTGTTCATTAGTTTCTAATCTCCTTTTTTTTTTTTTTTTTTTTTTTTAATTTGGGATGTTCCAAGCCCTGTTCTAATCAAGCCAGAGTAACAGAAAAAATTTAGATCAGATAACAGAAGAAATTTAGATCAGAATATTTTCGCACAGGGGACTATGTAATATCTCACAGCCACCTATTGCCAGTGCTAGTGATATAACACCTTAGTTTGGTGATAAATGTGCTAGCTGCCTACATGAACAAGAAAAAAGCAAATGCTTTCTATTTCTATAGCTTTTTATCTTAAAATCTTTATCTCTCAAAATACACTTTAAAAAATAGAACTAGAGATGTATGGTGAACTCAGTAGCTTGATTAACCAATTTGTTTTATTTTTTACCTGATATATAAAAATTACAGAGTATATCTAAACACATACATTATCTTCTGTATTTATCTATGTAGACATCAGTCTTCTGCCAGATCTTCCCTCTGTCCTGTATTCTTTATTCCCATGTTCCTTCCTTGATAGAATGGCTAAGAAGTTACATGAAGGGAAGAATTAAGCTATATCAGCTCCATTCTCCACATTTTGTTATTATTTCCTATGGTCTGTTTAAATCTGCTGTATCAGTATTTCCTACTTTTTTATCATTTTAGTTTTGTCAAATAAATTATGTTCACATTAATATCAAGTAAGTGGCTTTGTTAGGAAAGGGATAAATTCAAAACTACTATCTCATTTGAAATAAAATATTTTTAAGTGATAGTGCCATGAAGGTATCTTATTTCACTAATACAGAATCACCTAGGAAAAATTTTGTCACTTTCACTTTCTTTAACAGCCACAGTTGTCAACTTCTTATGTGACTTAATTTAACAATAGTTCCAATGTCCCTAAGAGAAGTGCAAATTTCAGGTATAATTAATCTGATCTTAGATTTCAGTGTCAAAGTAAAAGAAAAGGGAAGATGAGGGAAGCTTATAGCTAGATATAGATGTAGTATAGCAATGTGAGAGAATGGGAATTTGAAAGAGATACCTAAAATAAAACAGAGAAATATAATTTCCATTATTTAAAACAAAATAAGCATATCAGTTACGCTGGTCTTTGAAATGAGCAACTATGGACAATTTTAATTGGAAATTGTAAGACAGCTGCTGAAAATGAAAGACATATTTCTGCATTCTTTGATGAAATTAAATGGCACAGATCTGATTTTAGGAAAATTTGATTTTAGCCAGTAAAATTTTTGCCTCTAAGAACTTCTAACTAATTTTGGTATATATCAGGAAGAAATATCATAGCCTCCAAAGATGCTGATTTATTACATTATCTCTCTTGGGCTGGTGTTCTTGCCTTTGAATGTTCTTAAAGACAAAGAGTTCTTCAACTGCGCCATTTTGAAGCTGTTAGAAAGGGTCTTTCTTTTTGAAAATCCTTCTTGAAGTAGAAAATTATTCTTGATCATAGCAAGTTAAGCAAATTCCCTGCACAGCTGCAAACAGCTGTGCTGTAACCGTCATGTCTGTTTAAATAGCAGTAATTCTTGAAGATTGTTATCTTTTCTTCGAATTCTACAGCCCCAGTAAAGCCTTTCTTTAAAAGCTATTTGCAGTATCTCTTCCTGAAAATAGACCATGAGAATACATATATTTTCTAAAAGTAACATGAAGAAAAAAAAGAAAACAAACATTACAATTCATTGTTGCCAAAATAAGAATGTCATTAGCTATATTGACAGCAGAAGATGAGGTAGACTACATTTTATAATGAAGGTAATTAAACACCTGGTTACATTTAAAGCCTAGGATGCATTCTCCATATGTAGGAGTAATCACAACTGGTCATCTTCTTAAATGACACACAGATTATAAATTATTGAACAAATGCATGAATTACGGAGAGAAACTGTAAGATTAAATCATATAAGAAAATTGTGACTATAATCATGCCTTTTGGACATAAATTAGAGCAAAAGATACTCATGAAATAAACCGTCTCTTTAAAAAACATACCTATAGCAGCATAACTGAGATACTAACAACATATCAAATACCAAGTGCCAAGGAATTGTTATCATAAGGTCATTGATGAAGAGTAAAGAATTCAAAATGATCCCTCAAAAGTTGTCATTATTTTCAGATATTGAATTATTATTTCTTTTACTATAGATTGCTTGCATACAAATATATACTCATTTATTTAGACTTCTGCAGCTTCCTTAATCATCATGCTTTGAACTATGCTTATAAATCCAAGCATTGCAAAAAAAAACCCTCCTTATTATATGTTCTTGGACACTTAATCAAGTTCCTACTCGTGTTCTTGTAGTGTACTTTGAAAGTGTCTAGGTCATTTCAATTTCGAAAATTGATTAATTTCTGTTTTGTCCTTTACAAGCCTCTACTTAGAAGGACAATGTATGCTTATTATAGATTGGGAAGAGGGTACAGCCTGTAGGGCAGGTGTAGAATGACTTTGTCTTCTATTATTCTTAGTGTCCATTTCTATTTGTACTGTAATCAATGTATGTTTTTAGAATGACTTTCAAAGGAGCAAAAAGGGTAGGGAATTAAAAAAAACCCTATGATATAGCGGGTCCATAATTTTTAATTTCTCATCTTCACTTCCAACTTTTTCCTTAAAATGCTGCTTACAGAGAAATTCAACTGAAAACAACATGGAAAAGATTCCGAGTAAAACTCTTAACTCTTAGAATTGTGAGCAAGAGCATCTTAGCTAACCAAAAAATATTTTTGTATAATCTCCATCATTTGCATATCACTGGTAACTTCTATCAATTAACAGGAACAAAATAGGAATAAATGTCTCTTTTTTAAACATAGTTTGATTTTCAAATGATGAATGGATGTTAACCGCCTTTTCTAGTTGCTAGCATACATTAGCTTGAATGGAATAAAGCATATAAATATTAATATGAACACATAAAGTGATGCTTAATAAATATACAGTTCTTGGCTTGGTTTCACAGAGGTGACTCTGCCATTGCAATGCTTATCTCTCAGGACTTTGTGTCACTGTAAAATTCCAAACCATAAAGTTCACATGTCTTACAACATGATTTACAAAAAGCAGCATATTTGAAAAAGTAGCACTGAAGAAAAAGCAGCAGAAAGATAAGGATAGTAAAAAAACCTGTGTTTTATGTTTTATATTTGGAAAACTATGCCATTAATATAGTGTATATTTGGGACTCTTCTCCTAGAGTAAAACACCTGAACTACATTAGCCCTTTCTTTCTCATTGAACCATCTCTTTTAAATTCTAGAGTATGAAATATTTTTCAGAGACAAAGAAAACAAGATTTTCTGTCCATTTGATTATATTAAGTTTCCTACCACTCATAAAGTATTAAACTACTAGGATATGAGACTGAGTGAGACTATTTCAATGTCTTCTGTGGAAAATATTCTTTTTTGTATAAATATTTTAATATTTCTTGGAACACGAATTAAAGTGTAAACATGCCAAATGTGTTTCCAGCTTTTCAGATTATACCTTCCCAGATCCAAAAAATGTTACAATTATTAAATAAATGCATAAACAGTTCATGAAACAATAAATGCAGCCCAGATAAACCCTCACTCCTTTTATGTATGCATTCTAATAACTAAAATTCAGAATCAAGTATTTCAATGTGTCCTATACTCCATTTTACAGCAGCTTCGAAATGGGAAATGACAAAAAGCTACATTAATCTACTCCGTAGCTGAATAAGGAGAATATTTTTCTGCTTTCCTAAAGCCCAAGTTCAAATCTCTGCTCAGAAGTGGGTAATACAGTTAAGTCTGGGTGTCTCGCACAGTTGGTGAATTGCTCAGTTGCTAGGCATTAGGAAGAATTAGAAAGATACCATCACAGCATTTTTATGGTCTCTTGGCTGAGGTTACTCAGGGGATATATAACATGCCTAACAGATTGCAGATAGGATAGGAACTCGCCTTGCTTAATATTTAGACATGTTTCTGCATTCTCACTTTCAGACACTCAGTTTTGGAGATAATAAACTAGCACATAGCAGAGGCACAATTAATATTTTGTATTTAGAGGCCTAAAAGGACATTTATAAACCTAATTCTCCCCTCTGAAGTGGCTACCTGAATTTTATATGATAATGAGTACATCAATAGCAATTCCATACTGCATCTTTTAATTTCTTCCATCTCTTTCTCTCTTCTTCTCTCTAACTACCTCCTTCTTCTTTCCTTACCCACATAACTTCTCAGAATGCATTTCCTTCTACATTTTAAATATTCATAAAAAGTGCTGATAAAATGTCAGTGCTTTATCTCACTTTTGAGGCTGATGAATTACCGTTTCCTTTTAGACAAGCAATAACGTAAATTAGATTTTTTTTTTAAATGTCATTCCATTATTTAATTGGAAGTCCTTCTAGTACATGTAAAGAAATACAGTCAAGTAAAGTCAAGTAAAAATTATATGTATTCATCAAGAAGATAATAATGGCTTAAGTAGTAACAAGAATGATTAGGTTACATAGACCACTTGGTATTGCATAAACAGTGATTGCCATTAGAAAGTTTGAAAATTGCCATTTTCAGGAAAATTACATTTTGTTATAATCTTTATAATATCATTGTGATTGCTGTCCATTGTGACTATTGACTAAAATACAGAATACTAAGTTTATGGCGTTCTTAATATCCAGGCTGGGCCATATTTCTAACACTGATCATAGTGAAAGAAATATGTAAATGTATTGAGACAAATGTTTTGCAGGCATATTTTTCCTGAGTACTAAGATCTTTAGCTCATTTTGGCCAAGCTTTCATTGCTTTCAAACCAAAGGAAAGATTCACATTTACTTGAAAGAAAGTTGGACTGTCATCTAGAATTGAAATCTTTCTTTCCTCCCTCCCTCCCTTTTAATTCTATTTTGAGTTTTTATATTCAAAAAGTTCTTCATTTCAGTAATTAGTACAATAGATATGTATACATGAATGTAATCAGCCACGCATAATTTCTTCTTGCCCCAGTATATTTTCCAAGAAAATGAGGGCATTTCAAACCCTTGTTCAGTACTTGTATGCTCCTGCTGTATACCTTATCTTCCTTGGAATCTTAAGAAGGATTGTATGATGATGACTTCATATACTTAATAAAAAGATTTTTTAAGAGTCATAGATTTATCCAGTTATGTATGGACTGGACATAGCTTTGTCCATTTATATATGTGTTTCAAAATGGGGGAAATCTGGTCACATACATAAAAAAAAATCTATTGTGAAAAAGTAATTTTGGTACAGTCATTATTATTATATTCCATTTGGAACAGAGCACATATCTGAAATCTCAGGAACTGGCATGAAATGGAACTTCTACTTTCCAGCTGCAGGTGTGAGCTTGTAGCAGAAATTTTTGAGTGAGGATCTACACTAGTCTGTGTAATGGATGAGGTCAAATTAGATGTATGGAACTGGTAAATTTCATTGTAGGCCCTGTGATGGTGTACTCCGTCCCCAGCCTCTCTCCAACCTGACCTTTCACCTCAAGCAATAACTACCAGTAGCAGTCATGATGGATATGTCCAGTCATGGTGGCTGCATCCCCAACTATATCAACATCCTGCTTAAGTGGAACCCTGGTGAGACAGATAACAGCACAACAGCCAAAGGCTAATTGAACATGTGCCAACCAAAATTTAGCCAGTATGCAAATATGATTATAGGTTAATCTTTTTACCCTTTAAATAGGGGACTACTCAAGGCCCATAGAGTTCTCCTCTATCGCAGCGGACTGTTCACCTAGATTTCTCCTTGAGAAAGGATGCCTCTCAAGGTTTGCTCCTCAAGGCTGAGAGATCCCTTACCAGTAACAGAACCTCACTAAGTGACTAAATCACATGCTGAAACTTCGTAAACTTTGCTAAGTTGCATATCTGATTGATTGTGCACATATGCCCTTAGACATAAACCACTGACCAAGTCTGGGAGTAAGACTGGATCCCGCTGTTCCCAGAGCTGTCCTCCTCTGAAAGGAGTTGGAAAAACAAGGAGGTCCAGTATGAACCTCATGGTTCAATGGGAGGATGTTGTTGACAATTTTGTCTGATTCTGTCCTCTATGAAGTAAATAACAGAATGTATCTTACCATGAAGTTTTGTTAAACTGCTGTCTTATTTACCACTGAAATTTATAAAATCATAGTTTTATTTCAATAAAAATATTAGTATGTCTCTCTTGCATGTAAAGTGTATCACTCATCCATGAAAGACTCTACAAATTACTTAGTCAAATAATACTGTATAATAGGTGCTGCTCTGTTAAAGTTATTTTTATTTCAAGTTCTGTTTTACTTAGATAAATAAAAAAAGATGAGAATATGTGTAACAGTATACATCCACAGTATCAAAAAAATCCTCTGATGAGAAAACAGTTGGCAATATGCTTATATTATCATTGTGTTTCTTCTTTACATATTGTACATAAAATAGGAAGTGTGAATAAAATGCTTACGCTTGGATTCAAACTACTGCAGTACTTAATATTAATTGTTGTTGACAAAATAGGAGTCAGAAAAGAACAACAACAATAAAAAAGCCAGAACTCAGTGAATACCTTTTATTCAAATCCCAACTCCATTAAATCTTCCAGACAGAGCTTCCTTTGTGGAAAATTTATAATTCCCACTTTCCCTTTTAAAACAGTAGGTGTCCCTTACACGAGCTATAACTCTTGCATAATTGGGCAGCCTAAGGCTCTTTCCAAATTTTCTGTGACAGGCATAATTTTTCATGAACACATCTGCCAAAAGTTAAAAAAAAAAAATCTTGGAACAATTATTCAAAAAAACTAAATCATGTGATTTATGCAGTGGTTATAAGACCTGACAAAGAAAATCTCATCTCGCCTTCTTTTTCTCCATTAAATATTTATTCTGTTAGTTTACACTTTAAACTCCTGATAATATATAATATAGGTTTCCTTCTGTTGTTTGTTTCCTCATGCACTACTAGTTCATCAAGGAATATATGCGGCTTTATGTGGAAGACATATGAGCAATTTGAAAAAGGGCACTCCAGACACAAAGCTAATCCCAAGCTTTATATCACTCCAAGGGAAAATTTATTCTACTATTTTTTTCCCATGCAGATTTAGTAAGTAAGAGAAAAGGTAGAAACATTTGGTATCCACCTCCTTGTTCATAAGAATAACTCCAGTAAGATCAATGCTCAATTTCCTACTGATTTGAGCTGTCATGAGAGCTGCGTTTGTTTGTGTGGTTGCATCATGGCCCAGATCTCAAAAAAATAAGATATTAAAACATCTTATTCTCATGCTGTTTTTACTACCTCAAATAAATCTCATTCACTAATTTGGCTTTTGGATCACCAGAAAGCAATCAGGCAAGAAACCAGATATGACTGAGGTGCAGATGAAGAGAGTAGAATTTTGGACACAGGGAAATAGTCAGTCTAACTTCTCTCTGTTTGCAATTCTAAATTAGGAACTCTTTCCTAGAATTAGGCCCATAGTTTTATATGAGGAAATGAATTTTAGTGGTTGTTTGTAAAGCAAACGTTCCCTGTGTTTTACTGTACAATCCTGCTTCAAGATTCACTAGCAATTGACTAATTATCAAGGTACAACCCACAGTTATATTCTTATAGTTGCTCTAAGAGCTCATTTTTTTGCTTGAGAGTTATTCTATTTAATTTAATAACACATTTCCTCTGAGAACAGAACAGAGGAGAAACAAAAAATAGTAAGAGAAAAGAGTCAGGATACTTGTAATCAAGTCTGACATTGCAAGTCAGGACCAAATTCCTTTTCTTTTTCCTCTCCTCTCCTCTCCTCTCCTCTCCTCTCCTCTCCTCTCCTCTCCTCTCCTCTCCTCTCCTCTCCTCTCCTCTCCCCTCCCCTCCCCT
>VWPW01020774.1:1627402-1656949 GCA_013389825.1 Crypturellus undulatus
CTCCTCTGTTTTTCAGGAGACTTCACTCCCACCTAGGTCCTAATATGTGTGATGCCCTTATGAGCTCTCTCAGGCTGGGAATACTTCAGTCTCGGCCTTGTTTTCCCCCTCAGTAACATGGGAAGTACAAAACCTTAAGCAATGAGATTTCTGTCAATATCTGGTATAACAATCAATTCTGGGAGGATGGAATGAGTGAAGTACAGCTGTTCGAAATGTAGCTAAATCATTAAGAAAGTTTGTTGTTCTTAGCAGTAGAAGTATTTTTTTTTTCTTAACTATGCAGACCACACACTTTTGCCCTAGGTAAATTTAACTGTAACATAGAGTTCCCTGCAGACTGTCTGCAAGTTGTTCATTGTTTAGTACGGTTGATTTCATATCAGTTTTAAATTCCATAACAGCAAAGATGTCATTTAAACCACTCTTGACAAAGGTGACTTAAAATATCTTCAACTGGAATGAATGCCTAACAAAATGAATAAATAAATAAAATTGATTGAACTACATTAATTTGTTAATGAGAGTTCTAGGTTAAAAGAGATGTGTGAAAAATGAAACGTTCTTCATTGAATTGCTGTCAATACAGTGAATGTGTCTGAGTGTGCTCTTCTTTCCTTTTTTTTTTTTCCTGAGGCATTTACACACACACACACACACAAAGGGTTCATATGTACCAATTAATATATATATTCGCATATGGAATCACGAAGATAATTTTTGTTCAAATCATCTTCCACTAGCTTTAACGCAAAAATGAAAAAATCTGGTATGAAAAGATGTT
Source organism: Crypturellus undulatus (assembly GCA_013389825.1). NCBI lineage: Eukaryota > Metazoa > Chordata > Aves > Tinamiformes > Tinamidae > Crypturellus > Crypturellus undulatus. The sequence goes on from VWPW01020774.1 coordinate 1,628,187, forward strand.
TAGCAGATGTAAAATTGTCATACATAACCTATAAAACATTATATCAGCGGCAGGGCTCTTGTTGATAAAATGAACAGTGGCTGCTTGGGCTTTAACTAAGTGTCCCAGTTCTGCCAATTACAAGGTGACAAAGTTAATTCTCTTAAAACCAATACTCTTGAGATACATTATCGTAATACCATTAAAAATCATTCAAGTCCATATTCCCTGGAAAGTGACAGAATTATAAAGTTTTGAATTCTATGGCAAGGATCGGATTTTGGAGTGAATTTAAAATGCCCTGTGGGGGTTTTAGAACTCTGAGACTAAATGTGACATCTCCCATTATTAGCAAATCCCACCTCTTTTGGATCCTTTGGATCCTTTTTAAAGGCGAGTGATATAACACCATATATTGACTCAAACTGAACTGTTTTTCTGCTGTCAGCCTGAAAACCTTAAAATACTTTACAGTCTTAAAGAAATCACCAAGGGGGAAAAAATGAAGCTACTTATTAACTCTTCTATTTCTGTGTTAATTTTCTAAACCCGTATTCTTCCATTTTCTCCGAAACAGCAAATTATATTTCCATCGAAGTAGTTACCATTGATTGATACACAGTGCTTTGAACTCCAAAGAAGAATGTTATAAATAATCTGACTGAATGGACTGTATACCTTTTTTTAAAGATTCCTTTATACAAACATTTTATTTTCCATCTGTATTACAGGTCCTCTGAACAAACTTTTAACTAAATTACACCTTTCTTTAAAAGTCTGAAGTGTGTGTCTTAAATGTCTTGAATAAAGATAGTAGAGAGGTAAAACAAAAAAGAAGTCTATTGTAATCTTTTCTTCACTGATGCATTAGCTTTAGTTTTTACCTGTTGATATCCATCTTGCAAACTTGCATAGTTGCAAACTATGTAGTCATCTTCTTTATGCTATTTCTAATCTGTGACTTAGATAACTGATGAATGTCAATGGGCATTCTACCTAGCTGACCTAATCCATGCTATAATTATCAATTTCACTACTGGTTTATTTGTCCACTTTTGATACATTGCACCCTAGCAGAGAAAAGTAAAACAAAGATAAGACATAAAATGAGGTAAACCAAATATTATAGGACTTAGTTGGAAAGGAGAAAAAGGTGAAGTGAATTCTGAAGAGAAGGGAGTATAAATTTAACATGAAAAGAGATACATAGTAGCTGAAGGAAAAGCGATTGTTGATTCAGGACAAATAAAGAGCAATAAGAAATACAGTGCATGAAAGAGATAAGATCTTGAGAATGAGGAGGGATCTGGAGGAAAAGAAAAGAAAAGAAAAGAAAAGAAAAGAAAAGAAAAGAAAAGAAAAGAAAAGAAAAGAAAAGAAAAGAAAAGAAAAGAAAAGAAAAGAAAAGAAAAGAAAAGAAAAGGAAAGGAAAGGAAAGGAAAGGAAAGGAAAGGAAAGGAAAGGAAAGGAAAGGAAAGGAAAGGAAAGGAAAGGAAAGGAAAGGAAAGGAAAAGAAAGGATTGTTTTTAGAACTGATTGCTGAGAATAAAAGGAGGTCTGAAAATAAAGTTGAAATATGTGAATTGATCGAAATGAACATGAGCATTTTTGCTCCAACACCAATTAGAGCTCTATTCTATACACTTTAATCAGAGAATGAGAGAAATGTTGATTATCATCTGTAAAGTGAATCATGTGCTACTGGGGCAGTTGTGTGTTAAGAATGAATAAAGCTAGTCTCTGATAACTTCACTGTAACAAAGATGGCAATAGGCTGAAAACATGAATGAAAATCCTATGGGTTTTTTAGGTGTTCATTTAGTAATATGTGCAGATATCCACATAAGAATAAATGCAGGTAACTCTCAGACATACCAGTGTAGAGGACTAACAATTGTCCGCCAAAGAAGTACAAGATGTTCACTATATATGCATATACACCTGAATTACAGAAAATGTCTAGAAATGTCAGAAAATGCTGTGAGTGTATTTTACTCTCACAAATTAGGAGCTAAAATTGATGTTCAAATGTGACCAACATACAACTGACCTAGAGGCACTGAGAAAGTACAAACTCAATGTGCCAAGGAGCCAGATGCTGTCTTTGGAATAATGTTTTTCAGGCCTTGGCATCAGAAATCTGCAATGCCATCCAGATAATTCCTATACTCTATAGAAGCTTATTTTTTCAGACAGCACACTAACCATATTAACTAGCCAGCTACGGAATTAAAACAGACGAGGTTTAAGGCATAAGCAGTGTATGTGGTCATAGGGATTGCTGCACACAATAGCTTCTCTTTCAAATGGATCCTAATCTTGCATGAAAGTAAACACAGGCTCTTATATATCCTACTTATGAGGCTTCTCCTTTAAAAATGCCGCTTAACAGAAGCCAAGAGAATGAGTATGTGAAAATCAAAAGACATTGTTCTATACGATATGTAAACCTTATTTTCTCTGTTTATCAAAAATTAATGAATTCCCCTCAGTGCAATGTTAATACCATATAGGTTTGAAGACAGTGAATCCAAATGATTATGAACCCAAGCTAATTATACACACACATTATTTTGAATGATTCCTTAAGGAAAAATATTTTTTCCTATATGAATTCCAGGTCTATTGGCGAGCCAGTCAATGAGGTCAATAGGGGTTTTGCTGTTTAATTCAAGATGGTTGAGATTAGTCATAAAGCTCTCACTGTAAGACTTCTCTGGACCTGGATTTTGGTGTTGCTTCCTGAACTTTATTGATTAATCTTCCACACAGTTCAAGGAATAACTAAGCTACAAGAAAAGTTCTAGATGAAACAATTAAGCAGAACTTCAAAACAGGAAAAATTGGTCCAAATGCATCTGTGTGAAGAGAAGTTTGGTGTTCTTGCACAGATGCCTATCTCCAGTCTCCCATGGACAGTCAACTTCATTTTTTTGAGCTGAGTAATTACTTCCTAAACCATTTCAGAGGAAATGAATTCAGTTAACAAAAACTAGTTATTTGTGTTGTTTAAATTAATTTTGGCTTGTTTTTCCTGAAAGGGGCTACAAAGAGCAGAAACCTGGTGTTTAGCTGGCTGATCTGCTGGGAGAAGAGATGAGCAGTTGGGGCAGAGTTGACAACAGTAATTGCTTTTTCTGACAGAGGTGCAATAGGAAGAACCATAGTCGGAGACCATGTTTTTTACCATGTCATTTTAGCAAAAGTTGAATTTTAAAGGAAATAGCAATCATTTTTCAAAGAAGTGGTAAATTCAGTATAGAAGTATTTTATCAGAAATCTCTTCAGTTTTGAAGATCTACCAAATGAATTTATTACAAATTTATTACAATATCTATGCTGACTTTGTAAAATTAAGTATACGAGTTTGAAGAAATACTTAAGTTTTGTTATATTATTTTTGGAACATAAACATAGTTTTTGTTACTCAGGCAAGATGCCTCTTGTAAGAACACATTATAACAGCATTTGTCATTACAATTAGTACATAGAGATATAATATGGGAATATTTTTCTCACGGTGTGAAAGGGACTTGTCCTAGACATAAATTTGGATTCTGTCTTCTGAGCAGTCTAGAGTTCTCTTTAAGAGTTTTACTGATGGAGATGGAGAGTTCTGTAAAACAGACAGATTAGTAATTCCTAGTTAAAATGGTCGATTTTTGAAAAAAAATTCATTTTTTTGAAAAAAAAAGACAAATACATAATGTTGTTTTTCCTCCTCTACTACCTTCTGTACTAGAAAGCAACACAACAACAAACAATGTTTATCATTTTAGTATCTTGCATTTGACTAAAGATGGTAGTTTTAACTGAAGAACACAGGCTCTAAGATTTGAATTCTACTCCTTTACTATTTCTGCTACAAAGTATCGGTATGATATTAGGAAATTTTTCAAAATTACACATTTCACAAGATAAGTTTATTTGAAAGGGTCTTCCAGAGGTCATTTGGTTCAACCTCCTGCTCACAGCAGATCATACTTTGCTACAGTTGTTTCCGGACTTTTCCAAATATTTTTTTAAAATATCTTCAGGTATAGTTTCCACAACCCATTTGGGTAAACTCTTACAATATTGGATTATCCCCACCAGAATTTCACACTACCAGCATGTGTCATCCCACTCTATCAGCGTGTGTTGCCAAAAAGGGTCTGGTTTGATCTCCTCTCTAAATTTTCTATATAAAGACAGCATTGAGGGCTCCTCTTGATGTGACTGAACACATTCACCTTTCTCAGTCTTTCCTAATATGCCGTATGCTCCAGTCCTCTAACCAGCTAGATAGCTTTCATTTGACTCTCTTCAGTATGCCAATATCTTTCTTGTGCTGAGAAGTCTGAATTTGGGCATGATATTCTAAATTTGGTCTCTCAGATGTTGTGTATGGGATGAGGATCACACTCTTGGGTCCTGATGTCTACTCTTGCTAACATGACCCAGTGCATGGTTGTCTGCCTTCTCTGAAAGGGCAGGCATGGTCCATGAAGGTATCTTCCTTGTTTTCTGAATGACTGTCTTGAAAGCATGGACAACTGATTTGCCTAGAGCTCAAAAATAATAGTTAGCAGGCATGTGAAACTAGAAAAGTAAAATAAATGGAAAACTTTCATGTTAATTTTTCTATACTTCTGTTCATCACCTGCAAAATAATAGCACTCAATTTCTCAGAAATGTCATAAAAATGAATTAATTAATGTTTATGACACACTTCAATCCCTAGAAGAAAAGCTCACAAGAAAATGAATAACTCCTTCTTTGGAGCAATATTTGACTGGTGTGCATTAAAAAAAAAAAAGAAAAAAGAAATATAAAAATATTGCAAAAACCGCTTGGCAACAAGATCCCTGCATTTTAGACACTGAACAAGGGACCTTGTTGAGGAAAATATATGTGTGATTGCATTACACAGACTGCAATACACACAATAATGCATATGAAGAAATCAGGCTGTTAACTACGAAAAAGCATTTCTAATTGCTGTGTTCTGGATTTTTTTAAACTGTTATATACACAGTTTTAGGTGCATATAGAACAAAAAGAGAACCTATGACATCTGTCTTAATTTCTACTGTATATCTGTTTATTACTATGGCAGTGAATTCATTGATTTTTTTCTGTTGCAATAGATTTCACACACTCACACTCTTATGCACAAACCCACACTATACAGATAATTAGCTTTTGTGTACTGTTTTAGACAGTATTATCCAAAATATTAACTTTTGTTGCAGACAACTGTCCTGACATGCTCTCACAATTGATCCTCTTGAACATAAGCAAAGTTTCCAGTAACTTTTCAGTAATATATTCATTTAAAGATTCATAAGCTGATGATTAGCAAATGTTTGGATTTCATCACTTTATTCCTGTCTTGTTTAATTTTTGTACCTGATTTCTCACAATGGAAATATGGGAAGCAGATCTCAAAATAATTGCAGTTCCATCTCTATGGGTGCATTGCCAGACTTATTTAGTCGGTAATTACCTCACAGAATCAACAGATAAGACACTGTTGAGCAGAAAGCTAAGAAATCAAAGGTATTCTCTCACTCTCTTTTTTTGTTTGTCTTTTACTTTAGCCCCTTTACTAACATACTGCTACTTGACCTTAGTCAAATTAATGCGAAATCTCATTGCTTGAATATTTCTCAATTGGTGATAGTAATATCTATATCATCCCTCATAAAATCCCACATCAAAAGAGCCAAATATTGTTAAAAATTGTGTGATTTTTAAAATATTATCAGCTTATTTCCAAAATGAAAAAAAAAATCTATACTATTACTCAGGTTTTTTGAACTCATTATATGGTTTTATAGATACTCATAATCAGTATCTTACTGTTATCTTTACATATTAATATTCGAAGGCTCATGGTAATTTTTAGCACAGAGCTACAATCCAATAATTCATTCTCCTAAGAAAGTTGTTGAATCAACCATTATAAAAGTGTTTTTTGTTTTCTTGTTTGTTTTCTTAATAGCAATAATGTAATTAAAATGTTACAGAATCACAGAAGAATGAGAAGGAAGTAATTTTGCAATTTTCCAGGTAGTACATTCCAACCCCTTACCAATATGCAGTGCTTTCTTGCAATACATTTTCTAGTATTTTACATGATCTTGATCCATTTTTATAGAGAAAAAAAGAGTTCTACATAAAAGAAGAAAAAATAGAAAAAAGAAAAAAAGAAAAAGGAGTTCTACACAAAATCTACACAATAAAGTATACACAAAAATCTTCTGATCCATTACAGTGTTACAGTTCCTAAGTGGATATTTAGTATATTGATAACAATCTAATATGCATGTTTATTCATTAAATAACAGGAAAAAATATTAAAGAAGAGAAATTAGAAACAGAATAAGAAATAATATAGTATTTTTATTTTGTTTTTAGAATATTCTAATAAGTATGTCAACAGAAAGTTTTCAGATAATACTCAAAAAATAGGGGTCTTATTGCCCAAAATCTAATGTTTTTCTCAATTGTAACACTAGTATATTACCTCTAGGCACAAAGTTGGTAGTCATTTCTTGAAAATACCCGGTCTGATGCAAAAGAAGAGATAAAGTCTTTGTAGTTACAGGTGATCATTTGCGAGACTCTGGTTATACCCTAATTGAGAACATATTGCATTAGTTTCCTTCTTAACATTCTTCCTGAAAGGGAAAAAAAAAAAAAAAAAAAAAAGCAGCTGTCATAAACAGCTAGCTCTAGAATGTGATGGTTATTCTGAATAAAACATTATTTTTCTCTAATCCTCGCTGAAATTTCTAACTCTCAGAGTTGCATGGGAAGATAGACAGACTTCTGCAAAACGTTTGTAGCTGGTTATATTAGTAAGCTGCCTATCATGGATATCTGTGAATCTTATTCTCAGAGGCATCAGTCTTTCCATGCATTTAATAGATAATATCACCCTATAACTGAGGATTCTAAATCAGATAGCAGGACACCTAAGAGTCATATGTCTCAATCTTGAGCCAAAAAGTCATACCTTTGTGTATGGTGTTAGATATCATGGGAATAAAAATCTACTGCTTTGTGTTCTTCCCTGCCTCCTCTTTTTTTAATTTTTTTTCCCTAGTTTAAATCATCTCACTGGAATTGCCAAGCTTAATCCTTAGCTTTGTCTGATATCTCCTCTGTGGAAGGAGCTGCACACTGAGGCAAACCAAAGCCCTGCTTGTCCAGTCTTGGAGAAAATTAGAGCTATGCACAGACTGTTGTTTCATTCTGTTTCCAATAGCTTGAGGCTTTCAGTCACACACCCTTTTCTCAGCCACTCTGTTGACCTGCTCCGTATGCCCTAATATTCTCTGTTGGCAGAATTTACTATATTTGTAGGCATTTTATACCACTAAAATGCATAAAGGAACCTATGGGAATTGGGCAATCAGGCCCTGAAGGGTTACTGTATTTGTGTGCATAAAGGGAACAGGATTTCTCCAAGGCAGAGAGCATCACCCTGTCTTTACTATTCATCTTCAAGAATGCATTTGAAAAGTAAAAGTCTGAAAAATATTAGTATTTTGGCTAAAATTCAGTTGAATAATCACTACAAGCCTGTGGCAGAGCCAGAGTCTAAGTAACTACAGACAGAGGAAGAAAAGCTTTCACAGGAGGTTTAATTTAAATATGTACATACATCCTTTGGGGCTTGGGATCTATTTTAGGAGTTCTTGTATAAAAAACAAAAGCATAAACCTACACTATTTTTTCCAGTAGCGTTTTCTTCTCTGCTTTCTGATGAGTCAACCACCCATTAAAAAGACAATTCTTTAGGACAACAAGTTAGACATCTTAGGAAAAGTTGAATTGATTCTTTGCTTTGCAAAAAAAAAAAAAAAAAAGGAAAGGTAAGGTAACAAAAAAGGTTCACAATATGAGCCTTTCAGGGCAATTATACTTAACAATATTACTCTTTTACTCCTTTAGAAAAGTATATAAGACAGATACATATCTACATCTTCTGTAAGGTATGGATGTAATGTCCTCTGATCCTAATTTCACAACACACTATGGTCTGTGGTAGCTATATTATCTGTTCCCTAAAGAATCTTTCTGTTTCTACATTTCCAACATCTACAGTTGCTTGAGGAGGTGTTTTATAAAAAAGCAACACGACTTCACAGGAAAATATTCTTCTGGCAGCATCAGCTGGCCTTGCACACATAGAACTTGTGCGCATTTATTCGGGGCCTTCCTCACAAATAAGGAACAAACTCCTCTAGCTGCAGGTCACTCTAAGATCCCAGGGACAAGGCAATCCAACAAGATTATCAGCATCTTAATTCCCCAAAAGGGCACCAGGGGCCATTACGTGGCCATTAGCATCGCGAGTTCTGGAGTCACAGACACAGCAGAGGCAGTCAAGCAGCCAGCCAAGAAATGAGCCACGGGCTTTGCGACAGACACAGATGTTGCTGCTAAAAAATTTATTCTAGACCTTGGCATCTGAGCCCTTTATCTGTCAAACATGTCCTGTATGAGGCCCCAGCTGTTAAGTTCGTTGTTGGACGAAGGAGAAGAGAGGAAAAAGCTGAGCTGTATTAGATTCACCATAAATCGCTGTAAGGAACTGTAAACTAGTTTCATGTGCCGTAAATATTTCCTTACATTTCTAGATATAATGGTGTGCAGTCCACTGTAATTTTAGCTTTGTAGTAAAAATTCCTATCTGTAATATAAAATATTTGCCCAATGCCTGACGCTTGCTGAGGTCACCCTGTACTACTGAAACAGCACCAATTAGAAATAACAGCAAAATAGAACTTCAAAATGCTTGAGGAATCTGAAAATTACAGGACTTTTCCCTCGAGAATTTTATATGTGTGCATATTCTGGCTAATATAGATAATATAAACTACCTGAAAAAATCAGGAGATGAGTTACATATGGATGTTGGGACCCCAGGCCTGGAGCATGCCCAGTCAGGCCGGCAGGCCTGACTGAGAAACTCATAACACTACCTGGAAGCCTCCAGAAACCCGGAGTGGGGGCTGGAGCTCCTGAAGGTGGGGGCTGGGGCACTCTGCCCCAGCCAAAGGACCGCCTACCCACAGGGCTCCACCAACCACGGGGGTCACCGAATTAGCACATACCCAATCCCTCACCTCGCTCCTCCCTTTCTCCTGCCCTTTACCTTCCCTTTATAAGTTTCTGTTCTTCCTGAAAAAGTTTGGTGGTTGACCCTAACTGCTGTGTGATCGTTATTTGTCAACCGTCCGGGTGTTTAGACCCGACTGGGCCAGCCCGAGAGAGTGGCCCAGCGCGGCGCCGTCCCCGTTCCGGTCCAAGACCAGACATCTCAGAGGATCCAGGATTCCGGAGGGTGAGACAAGCCATTTCCCCGGGGGGGTCCAAGATCACGCGCGGAGGGTCGGCGCGTCGGCCAGGCCTGAAGACCTACGGCCTAGTGCCAGCCCCGACCAGCAGCCCGTGACAGTTGGTGACCCCGACGTGATACCGCTCGCGAGGGATCGGACACTCACCCTCCTTCCCTTCCGGACCTGAGTCCTGACTCCGCTGGATGGATGTCGCTGGGTTATCATCCGGAAGCCATGGGACTCTTGTGTATCTAAGCTGGCCTCTCTCAGGTTTGCCCAGACGCTTGGGCCTACCCAGGCCCCACTAGATCCACCTCCGCGGGTGGTATATGGTGGGGTAGGTCCCCGTCGGCGGCAAATGGGGCCCCCGGGCGGGAGCTAGCCACACGCGGGGGGCGGTAGCTGGGGGGGCGAGTACCTCGGCGGGAACTGAGGGAGGCCTCGGGTAAGCCTTGGCTGCCAGGCCGCTGCTGTGCAGCCAGCTTGTCCTGTTGGTGCAGGTTGTGGGAGACCCCCTAGGGGCTGGTTCCCCAATGATGGGTGTAGGGGAGGTCGCGCGGCAGGAGAACTATCGTCTTCCTGTTAGGATTTGGGGGTACCTCCATATTGGAGGGGGCCCCTGCACACATACTATATATGTGTGCATATATATTTTAACATGATTGTATTTAATCATATTTATACTTATATACCAAGGTTTTTCCCCAAGGGGTATGGAGACAAGAACAGCAAGTCTCCCTTTATTGCCCGAATAGCGCATATTTGTCCAGTGTCGTTATCTGGTAGCACCTGCACACTGGCTATGTGGTTTGCAACTATTATCATTCAAGTGTTAAAATGTATCGGACTGGTTGCTCAGCAGTCCCATTATTCTTTCATTAGGGCTAAAGTGCCTCTTTTGTTCATTCAGTGAAGATGAACAGTCTCTTTGTTTATTCATTGAGGTCTTATCACTTAGTCAGCAACCTTGTGCTGTTCTCTCACTCAGGTCTGGTTCACTCACAACATGGCCACCGGCCTTTAGAAATCCAACACTTATATATATTTATTCCTTTATAATTGTTTTTACTTTTTAGGCCAGTCTAGGTCTAGGTTTTAGCGCAGGAGCCAGCTGCCCGGCGGGGCCCCGAGCTGGAGCCAGAAGCCTGGGCCGAGGCTGGCCACCGTTCATTCATATATGGATGTGATTTTTTCGTTCACATGTGGTAGTCGTGCCGGGACCGGGCCTGGAGCATGGGCTGGTGCCCCTGCTTAGGTGGGCACGGGGCCGGAGCCGGGGCGTGGGCCCGGGTGACTGCATTTACCTGTGGATGAATAATATAATTATATTTTTATATCTATATGTGAATGATAATATATTTATGATTTTATATAATCATGTACCTATTTATTTAATAGGTCCTTCCTATGGAAGAGACACCTATCTGTTAGGTTACTGCTGTTACAGGCAGCGGGCGAAATGCCTAACATGCCGCTTTCTTCGCTCTGTTTTGAGAGTGGGGCGGCACACCATCATTTGTCCCGATTTCGGGACAGAAAAGTCCCCAGGGCAAAGAATGAAGGAATTGGTGAGCTGCTGGTTTAGATTGAGAGCCTGGGGCAGTTCCCCGACGGGGAACGGATCCCTCTCCCTGGGGGGTGGCGTTGAGTGGGCATAAGGATTGAGGGCTGAGCTAAGGGCAGTAGGAGAGTGAGGGCTGGGGCGAGCGCGTACCACGATTTAATGGCTATCCACAGGAGCTGGAGCGTGTGGAGCGGTGAAACCGCCAGCACTGGCTGGAGGAGACGGAAAGGACAAAGACGTCTTCATCGCGGTCCGTCTCCTTGGCACCAGGAGTGCAGGCGCTGAGATGGCAGCAGCTGCTGCTGGGGCGCTCGGCCAGCCTGCACCCGCTGCGACCCAGGGATGTTATCCAGCCCGGAGTCACAGGTGGTCTTGACCATCAGCCACGTGACCGAGGAGAGTCACCATCGTGAGATACTCTGGTGCCGGTGACATCGCTGCCATCTTGCTCCAGCGGCCTGGGATAGCTACACGGAGCGACACCCTGCCCAGGAGCATCCCTACCTATGGCTCCGCTCCAAGGGATGGGGCCGACGCGGGACGCCCCTCCTCTCCGAAGCCCAACGCTCACAAATCCTCAATCACCCACTGCGCCACTCCTGCCACTAGGTGATGGTATAGGGGGATGGGGTCCGGGACCAGCAGTAACTGTACTGTACAAGGGAATATTAATGGCACGGGTGTGACGGTCAACCACCGGGTATGACAAGAGGTTGAAAGACAACTGCTGCCTGAGCGGGATTGGCCTGCTACTGGGCCACTGGGGGAGCATTGTGCTTTCCCTGTGGCTCAAGCATTTGGGGCCAGTGGGCAGCTGGTTGTTACATTTCAACCTCTGGCCAACGGTAGTCGGGTCATTAGTCTACCTTATGTGGCTGACTACCTGTACAGGGCCGTGAGCGGAGTATGGGTTAACTGTGTGTCGGCATTAGCGCTCTCGTTTTTGTTGTACCTGAGTCAACTCGACGCAGTAGAGACAACTCATAACTGCATATAGGATGGGAGTATCTTTGCGCCGGGCACCTGACAATACGTATTCTCAGGCAGTTGTGAATTTCACCTAGCCCGTCAGAAATAACTTAAACTAGTGGTATGGTTAGGGGCTCCGAGTGAGAAAAGGTAGAAGCCACCTTCAGTATCACTTAGAGCCCAGTGACGAGGCGGCTAGGGGTGAGAAATTCCTGGACTATGAACTAAGCTTGTGCTTACTTGCCATCTAGTCCAACCCCCTCGCACACCTAGAGCTTGTGGCACAGGACTGCATTCAAACAGGTTTTGAAGCTCCAGAGAAGGAGATTCCACAATGTCTCTGGCCACCCTGTTCCAGTGCTCTGTCACTTTTAAGAAATTTTTCCTTAAGTGGAAATTTTGATGCGTTAGTTTCTGGCCGTTTCCTCTAGTTCTGTCAGTGACCACTGCTGTAAAGAGGCCAGCACCATCCTCCTCACTGCCTGACTGAGAAAACATTTTGAAAGACTTTGGAAGTGAATGATGGTGTGAGAATGTGTAATTGTTGGTACGCTGTGATAGGCAGTGGGAGCAGAGGGAATGCCTGTGTCAGATTTAAGGAATTGGAAGGGTATCGTATTTAAGGAATTGGAGTAAATACTTCAGGAAGTGGATGGTAATAGGAAGAGGTAGAGGATGGGGAAAAGCAGCTTTTATTTTATTTGTTATGCACATTTGCTGCCCTAATATTTTTGCCATGTATTATCCCTTGTTTTATTCAATTAATCCAGCGTGTTGTATCTAATACGCAATTCATATCTACTGTCTCACCTGATGGACTGGATGAGGCAGGTGAGATGCTAAATTGATGACCAGCTGGAAAGCTGGGGTCTGGCTAAGTGCCTCCTACCATATTCAAGGGCAAGACTGGTTTGGCCTCTGTGTTTGCCACCAAGAAGAACCCTGAGCTCCGCTGTTGGCTGCAACCCATTAGGCGTTGAGCGGTGGAAACACATGCCATGCCAGACCTTGATGTGAGTGATGGCTATCTTTCTATGAGAGCCATCTAGAAGGCAAGTGTAGGCCCAGCAGCCTGCTGTTGAAAAGATCTTTACTCAGTCTTGCCATTAATGATAACGTTAAAGACCGTGTATGGGTAATAATGTAATGAAAGGCGTTATGGAAATGCTAGTGACCGCTCTGGGATTATTGCACTTTCAGCCCTTAGTTCGTTCCAAAGACCTTGGAGAGCTGGCATAGATACCATTTCTTCACCCTAAGTTAATTTGGACAGGGGGTGAAGGTTAGTTATCAGTCCTAATGACATGTAAAATGATAGGTTAGAACTAGACGTTCATGGTGTTCAATGACTCCTACCACTCACTGTTGCAAATACGACTGAAAGTGTAATCATCATACTGTGGTTACGGAAGTTTCTAATAATATTTTGAGACAGGACCCTCATGAGACCTTTTAAGATGACAGAGCTTATTTAAACGGGATGTGATTTCCCCAGTAAGTAACTGGGATGGGACAAACCTACGATTTAAGGAATGAATTGCTGGGGTTGTGAAGGGCTAAGTCAATAGCACATTGCTTTGTGACCTAGCGCCGGAACCCTGTCCCGGGACTAGTCAGATTATAACACCATATTTGAAAACGGTACATAAGAAAAAGAAAGAACGGCAAATGCGGAAGAATGTAACTTGTCAAGGAATGACATATTCATGTCAGTTATGGCTCCAAAGGTGTTATGGTATATTTCAGTTAATTATGACTTAGATGAGTTTGGGTGTGCTTTTTGAGCCTGCCTTCGGGATGTATCCTGTGGTGACTTCCTAATCTGGTATACCAAAGAAAGATCGCATGCGGGAATGTCACTGGGCTACAGCCCGAGAGCAAAAGAAAAGTTCACTGTTTTTGTTTTATTATGGGAAGAATTCTGTATATGTTAATAACTGTCTTAATGGTTTAGGGTATATTTTCTCGAGTAGCTTTCGGACTGTATTCCATCTGGCCCACGGGTTAGAGTCCAGTAGTAGAACTCTTTAATTTCATTTTTATATGTCAAGAATTCGGTAATTAAGCCTTATGTTAGAATACTGTGTGTAATGATTGATTGTGTTTGCCTTGGAGTTTTGTATGTAATGATTATTTGTGCCTTCTGTTTTACCTTGAAGTCGTATATGTCTGTGTAGTTTGCGTTATGTAACTGTTACGGTTGCGCGTTGTACTTTTAAGCATAAGATATGAGCCTTCTCTTTTAGGGAAGTGTTTACATTGTAACCAAGTGCTTCCCGCTGGAGTCAGAGCTTTAGCACGATTAGTCTGTTATTACTGTAAGGGTGTTGTGCGTTATATTCAGGGTTTTTGGTTATTGTTCATTGCTGTTGTTGAAATTTTGTACTTACCCTTTTCCCCTCCTATTTGAAAAAAGGGGGGAGATGTTGGGAGACACAGGTTTAGGTTTGGATGATGCTGTATTAAGAACATCACTGTGATAATATCAGGTATGGATGTAGGGGGGGGGTACCCCTGACCCATATGTGACCCCAGGCCTGGAGTATGCCCAGTCAGGCCGGCAGGCCTGACTGAGAAACTCATAACACCTACCTGGAAGCCTCCAGAAACCCGGAGTGGGGGCTGGAGCTCCTGAAGGTGCGGGCTGGGGCACTCTGCCCCGGCCAAAGGACCGCCTATCCACAGGGCTCCACCAGCCACGGGTGTCACCGAATTAGCAGATACCCAATCCCTCACCTCGCTCCTCCCTTTCTCCTGCCCTTTACCTTCCCTTTATAAGTTTCTGTTCTTCCTGGTAGAGTTAGACGGTTGACCCTGATTGTTGTGTGATTGTTATTTGTCAACCGTCCAGGTGTTTAGGTGGTCGGTGCGGCTAAAGCCCTGCGGTGCACCCCCACGACCTCCTCACCTTGAGTGGGTCCAACCTGACTGGGCCAGCCCGAGAGAGTGCCCCGGCGCGGCACCGTCCCCCTTCCGGCCCGCGACCGGACATCGGAAAGGATCCAGGATCCCGGAGGGTGAGACAAGCTGGTTCCCTGGGGGGCGCCAGGATCACGCTCGGGAGCATCGGCGCGTCGGCCAGGCCTGAAGACCTGCGGCCTAGTGCCAGTCGCGACCAGCAACCCACGACATACGGAGAAGATGGCTTATTGACAAAAATAAGGTAAATTTAGAATAAAGTGTGAACACTCATTTTAGCAATAGAGTATATCTTGGTAAAATAGGATGTATGTACCATAAATGTGCCATAATAAAGGCTGTTCAGAAAATAAATAAAACTGAAGAAAAAGGAAGTTTTGTGACATCAAAATGTGGGCATATAGTGTTTTTGTTATGGTCTTCAACTGTCCAGTTGTCAGAGGACAAGTAGAACACTGCTGCTCTGTTTTGGTCCATGTGCTTAAATTTCCTTTGTTTAAAAAGCAGAATTTGGAGATATGAAACAAAGGTATCACATATTTTTGTGTTCTTAAATCCCAAAGGATATCTAACCATCTATCTATTTTGATCTCAGCTGACATAAAAAGCTCTATTTTCTACAGGAGTTAATATCTCATTTAATAGAACCACCTTTTCTGGGAGGAAAATTAACCTCTCGGAAATATTCTCCCTGAGTTATCACAAATGGTAATAGTCCAGTACTTCTTACTGAGAACTCTGGGTCCAGCTGTAGACAGTGGAAAAAAAATTGTTCTCTCACACATGAGGAGGATCAGACCATTAGGCCAGGGAAACAACAGTAAAATGGGAATTATGGATTAGCTGTCTCTAAACTTGTTTGCCTCATCCATAGTATTAGAATAATTTACCCTGCAGGAAAGAGTGTAGCTGAATAACCATCATTGTTACCCTTTGAAGACCTCACATTTAGATGATTGATCTAATTTGCTCAGGAAGCTTGGCACTTGTTTGGCCTTTCTCTACTTTTCTTCCCATTCCCAAAGATTATGCTGTTTTAGCTACAGTCCCAAGATCTGTTTATGTTTTGAAGGATCTAGTATATACACTTGCCTTAGCTTTCCATACCTACAATGGTAAGCCAGTGGAGCATCTCCCCTCTCCCATGATACACAATAAACAATACCATTTTTGAAATGTGGATCAATATTACTTTTGAAAGTTTGATTATATTCTCCATATTTCACATGAAAGTTCTCCTGGTCTCCCATGAAGATTGTAACAATATCAACCCTTTAAGATTATTTTTGAACATTATCATAAATAATATAAGGAAATAACATCAGATATAATCAGACACAACAGAATGTTAATGTGTATTATAATGTGACAACTCAGGCAGTGCAAACTGTCTTAGTGGAATCATACTCACATCCAGATATTTATAAATATGTATTTGGTTCTATAAGATATATATTTTGTTCTAAAATCTTATTCATAGTTAAATTTAAAAATATATTATTTTTCTTTTTTTCCATCTCTTCTTATTTATAAAAAGCTGCTATCAGTTTCCAGGGTACATCTTTTATGCCTTAACCATCATTCACAGTTGAAACCTATCTTTCTCCCCCCTGTAGCTGTATTGATAATGCTGTTAGACCAAACTTCTCCCTTTTCTGTAAAAAATAGCTAACTGCACCCTGACCTTTTTAATGCTACATCCAGCTGAACTTTCTTATCTTTTAGAGATAATCCCTTAGGGCTTGAGGACAGCTGCTCCATTCTGTTTGGGCTAATGCTGTTATAAATTCCTGCACTGTTTTGTCATCCAGTATGCCCTTAATCAGAGCTGCTACAGAATATACTGTGCACCAAGGGGGAGTACTACAGAGTAAAGATAACAAAACAAACCTTTAGGCAATTGTAATGATTTGAAAGAGTAAATTCAGGAACAGAGAACAGTTTCTCTCAGGTCTATCAAAGAAACCTTCTCATCTGGCTGATATTTTAAAATTAAATAGAACTGACTCCTCTTTCTTTTAAAGCCCGGCCAGAGGGTAGATATTACTTTTCACCAAAACCCATTGGACATTTCAGGACTTTTTTAGGCAATAGTTCTTGACATAAGACTAATATATGAGATTTCTTCCTTCTTTCCCCTCTTCCTCCCATAGTCAATGACCCTTGGATTGGTCTTTGCTCTATATATGCAGTGTTGAGGGGAAGGCTAAAAAGGATCCCAATTAATACTATAGTTATTAACACCATTGTTTGGAAAAGGTAAATTTGATCCTCTCATCTCAAAATGAAACAAGAATTGCCAATGTACTTTCCTTCCCAAATGCTTATTCTAACTAGTAGACTACCATATAAAAATGATCAAATAGTATAAGTAATAATTATTTTCTGGCTGTGTTTTCTAAAGAAAATTAATTTGCCTTTTTTTTTTTTTTTCTAAAATAGGTTGGTGGTAGCTACCCTGAGAAGGATATAGTAACATTTAGTCAGCCACTACTTCTCCAGAAAATCTAACCTATAAAAAATCAGAAACCTTAGTGAATGGGCTAATTATTATAAAAATGGTAACAGATGAGAAACTGAATTCTCAATCTCCAAACTTGAATCTAGATTTCTCATTTTCTGAGTATGTTCTTATGAAAAAGAGGCAACAGTATGACGGCAACATACAAACAGGCTACAATACAGTACAGAATGCCTATCGAGTAATATGTTCAAAAGGAGTGTTTCTGCTTCTATTAGTTTTATTTTTTTAACATGAAATGGAACAGATTAAAAAGGAGACTCTGAGATCAATGGCCAACTTTATGGCCAGCTAGGAGAAATCTGTTCAGGAAACATTATTTTAATAGTCTGGGAAAGGTAACTGTTTCAAGCAGTGAAATGTAAGAAAGACGGATAGGCGTTTGGCAGTGCAAATAAGCCATCCTCATACAGAAAGGGCAGTGATAAATCAACTTAAAGACTATACAGATTTAAAGATTTCAACACTATTCATGTTCCTGCTTGAACTAGGCTGAACACGCTATAATGGTACCTCAATCTATAAACTTGAGAAAGCTGAGCAGGAACAAAACTATTTAGCATTTGAATAAAACATATTAAAAGAAAGGAAAATGAAAACAAAAAACTCTGAATATTTCAGTTAGCATTGCTGATGAGTCAGCAGTACTGTCTCTTTCAGACATGATTCAAAGCACTTGAATGTGTTCTTAGTTTTAAGCATATTTATAATATTACTGTACTTAGGAAATAGCTCAGGCTTGTCAGCTTTCCTTATTTAAATTAATTACATGCCTGAATGCTTCACATAGCTGAGTTTTGTATGAGTTGAGTATGGATATGAACCAATGAATCTGTATATTGCTACCATGCAATTGAAAATAACGTTCCAATGAAAAATATTGCTTCAGAAGCCCTCCTGTGCTTTTTTTCCCAAAAATGTAGACATATTAGGCTATAGTCCTTCATATTCTGGAACCTAATAATAGCATAATTAATTATAATTTGAAAGTCATACTGATACTATGATAACTTGATAACTATATACACACATATATAAATAGATATATAGATAATGTGGATAGATATAGATGATATAGATATAGATAGATATATCTGCAAGCTTTTTCCTCACTACAATACCTTTCTTTCATGCCTTGGATTGAACTATTTTTTGAAGTGGAATTCAACTATCTATATTAAGATAATATTTAGAACAACTTCCTGTATGAAACAGATTTTTTAGTCTCTTCATTCTTATGCAAATACACTTCAATTTAGAAGCAATTTACCTGTATTTTAACCTACTGGCTCAGTTGTAGCTGTTTTTAAACTTTCAGTAGAGTTGTGTCAAGTAAATGGAGTAGGGGTACCTAACACCAGGTGCCTGTCCTTTCTTTGCTGGTTAAAGAACTTAGAGAGGGACAATTCTATATTACGTAAACCAAAACATGTATCTAATGCCTTTTTAGGTATCATAGGATTTCTGAGAAAGCTACTCAGTCCCTATTTAAGGTTTTCAACTGGATCTTTTCTTTAACCTTTCTGTGATTTTATTCTCCATCCTTTAAACTTAAGTACTTCTCTACCATGCAAAGTCACAAATTACATAAATTACAAATTGATTGACATGTATTAATTTATTAGAATGGTTGTAATAATTAAGTAGGCAATGTAGGTAACATGTAGGTATGTAGATAGATTAAATGTCTAAGTTAAATCTATATTACCACTTCCCAGTTGGTTAAGATCAATTTTCAGTAATAATGAATTATAAGGACAGTCCCTGGTATAGTTTGCTTGAACTAATTAACACTTTTTCCACTAATTCCCAAGTATCATCTAGGAGATACTATAGAAGAAGGAAAGTTACTAATTAGGATGTTTCCATACTATTTGGAGAGTAAGAGAAATTAATAATATGAAAGCAAGTACTTCTGTGCCAGCTGACCTCAGAACCAAAACTAGTCCTTTAAATGTTTTATTTACTATCCTCCATGTAGCTTTGGCATTCTTTCATAGTGCTCACTCACTGGCAGGCCCCTTGACAAAGACTAGATTCCTTAGCAAAGGAAAAAAAAAAGCAGCAAACAAACAAATAACAAAAGACTTGCTAACTCTTATACCTAGAATAAATAAAATGGACAGCAATATTCATTCCCTTCAGTAAACTGACCCAATCACCACCAAAGGGAACAAATATCCATAACTTAAGTAAGTAGGTTTATAGAGACTGATGTCATAACTACTGAAACTCTTGGGCTTAAAATTTTGTTATGCACAAAGAGTAACAAAACTGATATGTGTTCCATAGTTTATTATCAGTCTAATTAAAGTCTGAAGAGTCTAATCAAAATGCAACAAAAAATTATTTAGTCCAATTATGGCAGTAGCACTCACAGTTACTAATACAATTAAGACTAATATACATAATTTTTCTAGTGGAGCCATTTTCTCTGGTGTTATGCTTACCCTCTGGTGGTCCTCTGAATCCAAACATCATCAGTTTCACTCTTCCTCAAGAATTGGGGTGGAAGAGTTAAAGAGGAGTCATAAGCATCCTGAGGTCTTTACCAGAATATGACATTTATTGCAGAAGTTCCTGCTCGGTTTGAGGGGTATTTTTTATACATTAACATCCTAAAAGTCTGCTTATCATTTCTTTTTCTTTGGTTCCCATCAAAAGTGAAGCTATCTGCACCACTTAGTTAATAGCTGTACTTGCATAATAGCATCCCAAAGCAGCATAAAGGTCTAATGTTTCTTCATTAGTGGCTACACAGAACAGTCAGACCCTTACAATATAGGGTGGTCACAGAGCTAAGCTAAGACAAATTAGACAACAGTCATCTCACAGATGACTGACTCGCAGACAATTACTATCACAGCTAAAACAGGCTAAAGTCAGCTCAGGTTCAGGCAGGTCCGGAAAGTCTGGATGGTGTTTTCTTTGTCAAGTCAATACACTGACTCCACTAGCAATGCCAAAACCATATTTTCTAGTCTTCAAAGTAAGCAAAGTCTTCTCTGTACCTTGAGGGCACAAATGAAAGCACAGAACAGAGGAGATGAGAACGTATCCGATGGGTGCCAGGATCAAAAATTCCTTTTAGAATACTGTTTCTTGATCAATTCGGTTTGTTCTTTCATGAGAAGCTACATTGATATAAAGAACATGAAATTGCATGTTAAAATACACCTTGAAGACTTGATCATAAACTTAAGGAAATCAATAGGTGTCTTTATAGAGGTTTTGGATCAAGTTCTGTAATCAGAAACACAAAAGAAAACTACTGCAACATTTTTAGTTGCTTGATTATATTAGCTACAGGTCTCAAAATTGGTCCCATCTTTTGAATCTACGGAATGATAAACCATATGTGAGCACATATTTTTTTCCTGTTCATAATTAGAAAAGCCCACAGTTTTTTATATCTTTTGCATTAAAAATACATTTATGAATAAATATAATATTATGTTCTCTAAGTCCTACAGTAAATTGGTATGATTATAATAAAAGATTGCTTTTCATTGTTGTTTTTGTTGTTGTTTTTGCTTTGTTTTGTTTTTCTCCTGACATTCCTGCTTGTAAACTCTTTTTTTCCCTTTCCAGGACATCTGGTGCATAAAAACAACAGCAGAACAGATTCAGACTTTCTCATTTTGTAATTAAAGAGGGCCTGGATTTTTAGGTCTTGCTGTGAAGATCACAGTATGTGTATTTATAAGCCTGACACATCCTTCTCAGTGAGTGACTATCCTGGTTGCATTTTTTTTTTTATCTCCTCAGAAGCACAGATAGCGGTAATTCACAGAGCGTTTGTACTGCTGTGACGGGACCTAGTTCCTTAAAAAGCTGACCTTGGAATCAGTTTTAAGGGATGGGATCTAAGACATATAAGGCTGGGAATTTCAGTGAGTATGTAGATTCATCTGACCTATATATCTAAAGCATAGATATCTATGAGCTAGCCACCATAACTTTCGTTCATAGTCAACAGAGAGAATGATAGTTCTTACACTGACTTAAGTATTAAGAATAGTAATTATATATCTTATGCTAACTTAGATGGTTTAGACCTAAAAGTTCATTATTTCCCTTCTTTGATCAAGGGCACCTGAAGTAGTCAGTTGAGGTATAGCTGTTTCCTCTGTAACTCTGGTATAGCTGAGGAGCCACACATATTCCTTTTGCACGAGATAAAGTCAGTGTGGCATTGATAGAGAACTTGAGGGCACATATAATAGCAGAACATTTTATTGAAGTTAAATGTAAGTTGCAGGTCAGTTTAACCATATTTCAAGTTCTTTTGTGTCACTTCCTGTGTCACAAAAGACAAATTGACTTTTTGTCTGTAAACTATAAGAAAAATTCAGACTAATTAAAATATATCTGTTCCTTGCCAGTTCTTTCTCCCTAACTTTTTAATGTTGCTGCTGATTTATAAAAGAAGAAAAAATAGGATATACTGTGTCCCTTTGCTAGAATACAAGAACTAAGAGCAATTTTTAATGAGAAAAAATAATTTTAATTCAATCTTTTTATTTTTTCTATCATTATATTATCAATATCGAAAGACTTACTTTAAAAAGTCAATTCAATTATCTTCCCTGTGGAATCATTTTAAGAATTGGAAGTCTTCACCATTAGCATTCAAATAAATGTTTGATTTAGGTTGTCAAACAATGGCAAAAATGACAGAACCTTCAATTTGGCTTTCACAAAACTCTTTTTAAACAACCTCTGGAGATTTATGGATGCATTTAGAAACACAGAGGAAGACGGGAAGTACCAAGAGCCATTAATGCGCATTGTTTAAAAAAAATCTATCAGCTACTGTCAACTATGCTATCTGAGGGTATGTTTTCCTGCTCTGTAGATGACGATCTTTCTAAGTCTGTTTATATATGTAATAACTTTATATGTGAACTTCTGTGCTCAAGTAATGATCTCCAGAGAGTGAACTCTCAGGGAACCTTTCTAGCACAACACTAATCTTTGCTCTAAATTATCACACTCAAATGTAAGAAGAATGTCTGATTTTTTTTTTCACTCTAAATGATATTACTGCTTATGTTTAAGGCACTATTCAACAGCAGAAAAAAAGGGTTCAGAAGTCCTTTACTTCTCAGCAACCAGCTATAATTTGCTCATTTTCTTTCCAAGGTGATCAAAATATACTCTCTGAATTTTAATCTTTTTGCTTTAAAGTAAAGAAAGAGTCAATTTTTGCCTACTACACTTTTTTTTTTCCTCCCACCTTTTTCCTATGGTCACTGAGGTAACCATGTGTTGGTTTTGTCCACCCCAAACCTTTTGTGTCTGTTCAGACTGAGCAGAAAAGAGTTCTTGTACTCATAAATCACGAGAATATTGGAGATATTGTACCATCTAGCTCTCGAAAAAAACAACTTGTGAAAGAGTAAAATGGCTGCAGCACTTAAACAACAGGTATTAACCTGTTATAAGCTCAAAGGGAGCTTATAAAAAAAAAATCAGCAGTGAAATTTTCATCAATCCACAGTAAAATTTGCCTTGTGTCTAAAAGCAGGTAAACTTCCACTGTTATCCAAGGGAACAAGTGATGTTGGTTTTAACCAACTTGTGACTGGTTACAGTCACATGTGTTTTATTAAATGATATGCAGCTGCAAAAGGTCATTTATTCCAGCTGTTGTATTAATCTACTAGACTTCTACAAGACATGCAAAAATGGTGCATTTCATACTAGCATGAGAAAAAAAGCAGAATTTAGAAGAATTGTAGACATTATGATTAAACATTCATTCTTTTGGACACAGATATGGACATGAGCATGGAGTGAAATTTATTTCTGCTCAGTTTTGGAGGATTAAGAACTAAATAAAATGAACCCTTCTCAAAGTTTAAAAGATTTCTTATTAAAATAATTACCTGAGAGTTTTGCTCCATGTACACTGCTCCCCCACTGTCTTTTCAAGTACTAAGAGAAATATAATGCTCGTTTTATTCCACTTAGTGTATTCAGCATTTCTTTCTCTCATGATCTTGCATACCTCTTCTCTTGACTATCTATCTAAACATTTTTATTATACTTTATATAAACTGAGATATGGAAAATGCACATTACAATATGTAGACAAACATTCCTTTAGGAGCCCTATCACTTACAAGGACTTAAAATAAGGCAATTATATAAATATATATATTTTTAATTGCATTCAAAAAAGCATATAGGGAGTTCAAAAAGGCATACGGGGGATTGACTTGTAAGACATTTTATGACATTACTTCAGCAATATGAGAAACCCCTTTTTGTAACTGAAGAAAATCTTATTATCATATGCTGTTGTGACAGTCACCATGAAAGGAAATATTCCACATATCTTAGAAAATTCTTTCTTAAGATTTAATTTTTTCCCTATCAAAAAAAAAAGTTCACAGATTTTAGAGAAAGCCTAGAAAACGGGATTAAAAGTAAGTATCTAATTTCAGGCCATTGCAGTTAAGTTAAATGAATGATATTCAAAATAATTTTTTAAATCATGTATTTTTTTATTTAAATGTAGACATACTGGGGATAATCAGTTATTAATTTTGGCATATTATCCTCCAGATTACTGATCAGTTTAGTTTTGCCATCAGGTAAGAAGAAGAAAAGCATATGTTGTAGTCTTTCGTATTATAAAAATAGCATGTTGGTAAAGGAAGTTGGTGAAATGCGCAGTTCATGTTTTCTGCAGCTTTGAAAAAGTATTTAAAGAATTATCATCTGTAAAAACAGTCAGAATTAATTCCATTATTTATTTTGAATGGTCACTGATCTGGATCCTGGAATAGTCACAGTGACTTTTGGGAAATACATCTATACAGATACTTGCAAAAGCAAAAAATGCTACCTTTCTCTCTGATCCTTTCTTGCTGTGCATTGTTAACTCCTTCTACTTGGAGAAGTCCATTGGACTATACAATAAGAAATGCAGGAATATTTTGCAAGTTTGGCTACGAAGAAACAAAGACTTTGAGGTCAGTTCATTATAAATACTGAACAAATGATCTGAGCTGCAAAAAAATGACAGTGTATGTGTGTTAACTTCTTCTCATGTATAGGTAAATGTAATATCTTAAGACTGCTTAACCAGTGATACAAGTGATACAGTGATACAGTGATAGGAATTGTATAGCAACCACTGCTCCTCACTGGAGCGCATAAATGGAGGAAGGCAGATGAAACTACCTTTAATTTACAATTTATCTGACATTTAAGATAAATGAAACAATTGCATAAGATAAATAGTGAAGGACTTTGAGAAAATAAGCCCAAAGATCTTCACAATAAAGACGTCAAGGTGACAGTATCAACTTATTGTTTGCTTGTACATTCTATTTTCTTGTGGAAATATGTGGGTTATTTTTGTTTGTTTCTTTGTAGCAACCATCACAGCCTCTGGTCATTGAAAAAACAGTCATGATAAAGATGTATGAGTTAGTGGGAAGACAGCTCTCCACTGGACATGTTTCTGAAAAGATTCCAGAAATACCGGAAAAATGATCTTTTTCAACTTTATTGTTCCCTGACTGACTTGAATTTTGAAAGAGTTTCAACAAGTAACAGTAACTTCAAACTTGGAATAAAATAGGTATGCCTGTTATTTAAGAAAACAACTAAGGAAATAAAAAGAAGACAGGAGGAAATGTATGTGAATAGCTCAGATATTATTTTATTTAATAATGTCTGAGAAGATATATGTAACAGCAGGTTACAGATACATTTGTGATCTTATGGTGCATCCAAAATCGTGGTAGGGTCAACAGCTAGTATCTGTTAATATATTATTGTCATATGTTCTGTATACATAACAAAGATATAAACAAAACTATCACCCATCTATTTCTCAGTACACTACATTTCAAAGTGTTTTTTTGTGTTTTTCTCATTCTCCCTTCTACATACATACATACGCATATATATATATATATAAAATATGTGTGTGCTTTGGAGTATTGCTACTGAAAGATCATGACATATAGCAAAAGTTCTATTGCTGAAATCTGAGCCATGCTAACATGAAGAAAGCAAACGTAATGCTGAATCTCTGTTCCCTCTGGCTTTCATTTTTAAGCCTTCCTATAAAATGACGTCAAAAAGGTTCTCCATCCAGAAACATTTTCAGATATATAAATTCAGCAAATTTGATTAAATCCTCAACTCTAAAAGCCATATTCGCAAGACAAAGTAACAACATACAAATACACTCTTGTCTTTTATTTACACCTTATGCTTAAAGCAACTGACTTTATTTTGCAATATGTTGAATACTTTCTCTTACTAAGGTAGAGGGCTGTGATTACAAAGTATGTATGACCTTTGTAGGAATCTTGAGAGTTTGCAAAATCCCATGTCTGCTCAACAGTGAATTTGGAGCACTGCCTGATTTAAAACACTCTACGAACAGCAAAACTGAATGCATTTTTTTTTCTATTATTTGGTTTCTCTGGTAAGGAATAATTTTTTTCTTCTTTTTTTTTTCTTTTTTCTGTCTTTGAGGTAGACTATTCAAATATTCTTTTCCTACACTTTATTTCTATATCCATTTTTTTGCAAACGTGAAAGGCTGCTCTTCAGAAGATTTCCTCATCAAAGTTTATATTAAAGTAGGTCTACTATATAGACTGGTATAAGTCATAATTAATAAGTCTGTTATCACATATTTCTGAGCTGAAAACAAATGGTCCATGACTGTATAACCATATTGTTATAAGAAAACACAAAAATCTTCCTTATATCTTTTCTGTGTTCAGAAAAGACATTTTTTCCTTCTCTTTCCCTTTCCCTTTCCTTTCCTTAGCATTAGTGAAAAGTAGGAGTTACTACACTTATTTTTAATCATATGAAGTCTGATGTAGTCAACCAGGTTCTGCTAGAAGTCAGAATAAATTAAATTCGTGTTATAGCTGTCTGCATGGAACTAACCAACCAAAAGCCTTCTTGCAGTGAATACACCACCAGTTTAAAAAAAAAAAAAAAAGATATTTTAAAATATGTGTCTAATTTAGGTTGAATAGGATGCTCCTGTAGGTGTCTTTATCAATCCTGGCAACACAGAAGAATTATAAAAATAAGCATAGACTTCTAGATGACAAAAATTGAGTATCCATTGCAGCTATATAAACTGTGAAACAAATCAGTAGAGCAGGAAAGGCAAATTGGCTCCTACCTTCAAGTTTTATTCCTTTTAGATGTTGGTAAACATAAGAGACCCAATGATGATTAATATATGTCTAAAGCAGCATCCAGTCTTAGCATCTTTTATTAGTTCGTAATGTTTCTAATGCAGCTTTAAACTTATAGTTAAGTCAAGCAGAGTTGTGTGGCTGTGAGGACATCACGGCCTGAAAGGGAAATTACCATACATTTTGATGACATTGATTACCCCTTAAACTAACACTTACTTCGGTCTTCTCTTTGCTACGTTTGCTCTTTAGTTTTCTAACAGTGATTAATTTCAGTTTAATTACACAAACGAACAAACAAGAAAACAATAAATCATCTCTGGCACGGAAAATTAAAAAAAAAAAAAGACACGCATGAATAAAGAGTTTATGTGTTTATGTTAATAGATAAAATATTAAAACATGGTTAGGATTCTCATTTAAGAATAATACAACACATTATGAACGCAATTCTTTCATACAATTAGGAAATGTTTTAAACAGGATGAAATATGTCAAAGGTTAATGGCTTCTTGCTCTTTCTCAAATGTTGTGTAATATATTCATTTTTACATAAGTAAACATGGTTGGTATGACAATGTTATATTAAACAGCTTTTTTCCCCATTAAACAAAATGACTTATAGTTGTAGTCATTTATTCTGGGTGCTTGTATTCATGTCAAGCTGTTACTCATGTCTCTAGCTGAATACTTGATTTCTAATTGGTTTATAAAACCATATCAGTTGTATGTCAGAATATTTTATTATGAAAATTAAAGTTTCCTATGATTGACTTATCTTAATTAATAAGCTGGCTTTTGCCATAGCTCTCTTGCTATACGGACTGTTAGGTCTGGTAGTAAATTTAAGGAAGAGTTGAAAAGAGTTACTACTCAATTTTGAATTTACATTTTTTTTTCTTTCTGTTTCTGATTATTACACATTAATGGCTTCTATAATGTCCTACTAAGGAGCTAAGAACTAACAATGTCAATTTGTATAAATTTTACAGTTTCAGATTTTTTCTTATTTTGTCCAAATATGATAATCACAAAATAAGTGCTTTTTTGGTTTTGCTTTTCAGATTTTTACAGTTTTTCTAGACAGTTGAAAATAATTCTGTATTAAAAAATGTTCCTGAGGAAATTTTTTGACAAGCTCTATTTAATAACATTTCAGAAAATGGCCTTAAACCCATGTGAAAACGAGAGCTTAAAGCTAAAAAGAGATTTGTGCAATAAAGAACCATAGCAGCAGCTGTCACGGGTTGCTGGCGGGGGCTGGCACTAGGCCACAGGTCTTCAGGCCTGGCCGATGCACCGACGCTCCCGAGCGTGATCTTGGACCCCCTCAGGGAACCGGCTTGTCTTACCCTCCGGGATCCTGGATCCTCTCCGACGTCCGGTCGCGGGCCGGAAGGAGGACGATGCCGCGCCGGGGCACTCTCTCGGGCTGGCCCAGTCGGGTCGGACCCACCCAAGGTGAGGAGGCCGTGGGGTGCGCCGCAGGGCTTTAGCCGCACCGACGGCGCCCTGTATGCGGACAGGCAGCACCGACTGCCTAAACACCCGGACGGTTGACAAAAGACGTAACCAATATGGTTCAGGGTCAACCAACGAGTTTATTACAGCTAACATAAGCTTTTATATGACGAATAGTAGGAGGGATGATGGGAGGAGGGTGAAACATGATTGGGTGAGGGCTGTTGCCAAGATGTCCTCATTGGCTGCGCGCCCTTGTCACACAGCGGGTTGGCCGGATCGGCTCGCTCTGGCCCCCACCTTCGAGGAGTGCCTAGCTCGGGTACCAGAGGGTACCTTCAGGCTGCCAGAATGTTTCTTTCATGGGTGTGATGAACCACCTGGTGCTCTGCAAGACTGCTCAGCGGTGCCAAGTGGCGTGACTGAGCATGTGCAGGCACCGGGGCCACCTTTGGGCAATCCGAGGCCTACACAGACCTAGGCCTAACTTGAGGCCTGTAAAGATCTCCCTATGTCCCCCAACATCTCCCCCCTTTTCTTTAAAAAAAAAGGAAAAGAGAATCTCGGAACATTAACAGGAAAAACAAAAATGGAAACTTAACATTATTATGGGACCCTGTTACAAAACTGCAACACAATAACTCTCCCGTCCCAGCGCCAACTGTTGCTCGACCCGGGGCACCAAGCTTAACTCCAACAGAAGGTGTTACAAACTTTCCAATTATTTACAATAAAAGCTATTTACAGAGATGATTCTGGGTCTGTTACCTCATTTTAAAACAGGCTCGGGCTTCTGCAGGACTGGTAATCCCAGGCTGTCAGCC